>JAYKAV010002978.1:18575-68368 GCA_035582835.1 Phoebastria nigripes
TTTTTTTTTTCTTTTTTTTTAACAGAAGATGGGTTGATAGTCCCAGAGAACATTTTTCACTAAATATCCTAGTGTAGTTTCTCAAAAAGACAAAAAAAAAAAAAAAAAGGAAAACTATAGAAATATTTAAATATTTTGCAGATGTACTCATAAAGTTCCCCCGTTTCTATTTCTGGCTGTGTGAAACTGAAGGAAAAAAATTCATAGAGTTTGGGKTTTTTTTAATAAATTTTCTCATGCACCATTTGATTAATATTATTCATGCAGTTCTACCAAAAAGTTAATGATAATACTGGTGATAGAGTGTTGACATGATGCTAAGAAACATGTTTTTGAAAAGCCTATCACCTTTAACAGTTATAAGTCAAATGAACAATACAAAGCCAAGGGAACAGTCTTGGTTCAAAGAGCAAACCAAAATAAAATAAATGTTTTCAGTTAGCCCAAATTTTATTTTGCCCTGAATTCCTTTAAAATAGTTTTTTAAAAAGAACTGAAATAACAAAAATAAAACCCAGAAACTACAAATGAAATGTTTCAGCTTCTCACAATTCCACCCACTTCTGCTGAAGTAGTCCCAAATCTGTGAAAAATCATTTCAGTCCGTCCAAGTGCATCCTTTTTTTTTTTTTTTAATAAACTTAGTGCAATTTTTGTAGCAAAATTATAGAGTTGCAAACAACACTCACATGCACAGATGACCCTGAAGTCCTCCTGGGAACCTCTACTCATCTAGGCATTGGGGGAATCATGTGCTGCACAGAAAGCCCGTAAGGCATAACCTGAGCCCTGACCCGCTCCCCGTGTTCACTAGAAGAGCACAACTCTCAGCTGCATCTGTCCCCCGGTTCCCTCTCTCAGCTCGCCGGAGTTCAGCTGTTCACGCAAGAAAGTCAGCAGGTTTGCATCACAGTCGAGCTCAGTACTGCACAGAGAGAAAGAACAATGTGACAGATGGCAGAACAGAGGTTTGGATGGGAAGAAGGAAAGAGCAACGGCAGGCAGGAAGAGGATGGTGGTGAACCAGCAGAATGGCCTGACTCTGCAGGAGATATCCACTGGGTGGAGAGCGAGAGCTGTTGTCCCCTTCTTGATCCTACAGGACCAAGACTTGATTTACAGCAATTTAAGAACTTCTCTTCATCTTGGCAGAGATAAGCTAAATCCAGTCATGTGATCAGTGAGGATGCAGACCATGCATGTTGGCCCCCTGCACCTATGGCTGAGCAATAATTGAAGCAGTGAGTTGCTAGCTCCAGAACAGTGCTGACAGCACGTGCTGAAAGAGTATCAGTTTTGGTGTATGAGATTCGAGTGGTCTAAAAGGCCAAGCATCTATCAGATGGCCAGAAAGAGGAAGAAGAGGATCCAGAAAAAGACCTGGGGTCTGATGAAAATCATCATAATGTACTTTTCTGGGGAATGTTCAGCTGCTAGCTGTGGAGAGGTTTTTGCTACCGCGGTTTCTTATTTTGAGGAACTCATCACACAGGAATGGGGAAACGGCAATGCACTGGCTGTTGAGGACTGTAGCAAGGGCCCTGCTCCCACGTAGCTGCGGTAGAGTCTCCTGAGCTGGAGAGCACTGAGCAGCAGTCTGTAAAGATAATGGAAAGCAAAGATGAACCCTATGGGCCCATTAGGTCTTTTCCATTGCTTGCGCTAGGGTACTTACCAGCCAGCATACTCCATTTGTAGGGAGCCAAGACTGAATTCTTTTTTTCCTCTTTCAGTTGGCATGGACTCACTTCCTTGGAATAACTTAAGCCACTGACTACCAAGTGTATCATCTGCCTGAATATTTCATTTATAGCCCCACCCCAGTTTCACAACTCTGAACATAACCTCTTGTTTTGTAAGGAGAACTCCCACCAACTGAATTGCCTGGAGTTTCGTAACAAGGACTTTACATTTGCATAGTTTTCCCCATAATCCATCCTGCATAATCAGGAACTAAAGCCTTATCATATTAAATCCTGCAGTGTTTCTGTCCCATCAAACCCTGCTACAGGCTAAACAAATCAATACACTATTTTTTTAATAATGTCAAAGAGCCTGGGAATTTTGACTTGCCTTTTTGGTCTTGAAATCAATGTAACACAAAGAGATATAACCTGTTCCTTAAAATCATGTTTATTTCTTGCATGAACTAATTACAAGTTTGTCCAGCATCAACAGGGAATTTGTAAAGGAAAAATTGACTTTTTTCTTCCTTTTGGAGAACCATTGTTACTGTCCCCAGATGAAATGAATTTCTCAAGGGAGTTAATTATCAAAGTAATCTGTAATATATTAGCCCTTGATTCACTTGTGCTGCACAATTGTTACAGAGAAATATCARCTAATGTTAATGTATAGTTTTATTGTTTGATCAGCCAAGAGTTCGATGCAATTCTAAAGTATAGATGACTTCTTTATTTTGGTAACAAAGTACAATAGTGCTTTGTCTGCAATTACAGAATTAGGAAAAGTGAGAGAGGAGTTTTGGGTGGGTGGTGGGGTGGTGGTAGTGGTGGTGGTGAACTGAAAGGAACAACAACATAAAGGGCTGGGACAGAGAAAGTTCTCTGAACTACATGGCATAATATAAATGTTGTGTAATGGTAGGGAAATACTAAAAAATTAATGAAGAGTGTCTGAAAGCCACCGATCTTTTCATGTTGCTGCTTTTTTAGACATACTTTACTGCTTTTGTTTTGATACCACCATGTAAGTGAAAGAGGCTGCAGGCGATGGCTAATTGAAGCTATAGCGTCCTTCATGCTGGCAATTATATGTTTTGTTCATGACAAGTCATACTTTTAATGATTTGAGTTTCAAATAAAAAAATAATAGTAGAGGAATATAGGAATGGGCTCAGAGAAACAGAACAAAAGCCATCTACTCTGCTATGCTCTTTCTCTTAGTAGTTAATGCTGGATATTTCACAGCAAGAAAAAAAGAGAAAAGCAACTGCTCCCAACTCATAAATAGGCTGATCACCTCTGTATTTTTATGCTATAAGGGGTAACTTAGAATCTGATGATTCAGGTCAACATGATACATAATGCGGTATGAGTAAAATGAAAATGGATTTGAATCTGCTGTTTGATATCCAGTGTCAACAAATGTGGCAAAACTATTTGTGAGTCAGAAATTGTGTAAGCAAGCAAAATAGTTGTGACATCTTTCTCCTGATCGATTACAGGAGAGGTGCCTGTTGTTCTGGTATCTAGAGAAGGAATTAATACTATAATACAACATTAACACATCAGGCAGCAGATTTAACACAAACAAAGGAAGTAATTTTTCTTTCAACAGATAATTAACTGATGGAACTCATTGCCACAGGATGTTGTGGAGTCCAAAAGCTTAAGTGGCTTAAAAGGAGTTGGAAAATTTTGCTGAGAATAGATCCGTCAGTGGCTGTTTAATAAGATAGTACAGTCACAGGTCCTGGCTCAGAAATTCCCTGAACAGCTGGCTGCTCAGAAATGGTAGACAAAGCGATAGAAAGAGTCCCCTGTGCTTTCTGTGTTTTAGAATTTTTAATGTTTTGGCATCTGCTACTGTTCATTGGTGGAAAAATGATACTGGGCTAGATGGACTTTCGGTCTGACGCAGTGTGATAGATAATTTTTGTGCTTTTGTTGTGAAGTGAGGGAGCGCACAGCTGCAAAATCCCAAGCCTGACTAGCAATGTTGTTTGCCCAAGCTTATCACACTTAAAAGTCTCTGAGTTTTGTGCAGAAGTACTTTGTTGACCTTCTCCAGCATGCCAAGTGGATTGGAGGCTTGGGGTGCCAGGAGGATTCGGTGTCTCTAACAACGGCTTGCTGAGGGACAGGTAGAAGACACTTTCCATCTTTGTATCTCAGTTTCTCTATGTCTTCACATGAGGGAAGAGAACACCGACCTGCAATTAGAGATCTTCTTGTCAAAAACTCCTGCACACCCCCCCCCCATTTGTGTTATTACATTAGTGTGAACTATTTGCAGTAAGTTACTTAACCTGCCTCATTTTGGTAAAATTCACGCTTGTCTAGAAAACTCTAGTTTATTTTGAGCTTTAAGCTCACCAAATATTCACAAATACTTTATTTTAGTGCCCACTCTGAATTGCTGGGATCACATCTGTAGAAATGTGGACCATAAAGGCACCCAGGCATCTCTCTTTTCTGTAACCGGTTGGGTTTTGTCTTGTATCTGATATACAAGTTTTTTGTCGCTGCTATAAAAGACGTTACCTCCATCACGACATGACGTTACTCTGCCTAGAGCGACCGGCTCTGTCCGGCTGAAGACCCGGTTCCCGCTGTGGAGGTCGGTAGGGCTCCCAGCGCCCAGGGCCGGCCGGGAGCCGCAGGCTCCTCCGCCCGCCGGCTCTGCGGGAGCAGCAGCACCCTCTGCTGGGACCAGGCTCTGGGTCTCGGTACAGTGCAAAGAAAACCTTGAGAGGGGACTTCTTCCTGAAAGGTGGACGCTTTCCCTTCCGTGCGTTCCTCTTCTCTGTTACCCCGTCTGCGTATTACAGACATGGGGAAGTCTGGGTCCGTTTCCATCGCTTAAACTAGAGCTGGAGGAGGACCCCGAGCAGTAGTGCGTTGTGTAGTTGGGCTTTACGGGCTGCTTCTGGGTTAGATCCCTGCTGAGAAGTGGAAGGTTTTTCAGTGTTTCTGTAGGAAGGCTCCGAGAAAGAAGCAGCAAGCCTCAGAGAAATAAGCGGTGTAAGACTGACTTTGAGAGTCTTTCTATCTTTGTCTAAGCATCTTTCAGAGATTATGTGAAAATATTTTCCCACATAAAAAGGAAACCAAGCAGGATAGAAATGAGTCTGAAAGGTTACTTGCCTGTGTAATATCAAAGACCTCGGATTTGCATGGAGGATTTAAAAAGGAAGATGCATCCAGCTAAAGCAGAGATAAAGCTTTTAAAAATCCTAAATAAATTATGTAATTAAAAATGTGTAGTGAATTGAAAAGACACATTAAGGCCTTGTAAATGCCACATTGTTCAGCAATAAGTGATTGCTAAGGAGTGGTTTGTGAAGTTACACACAGTAAAGTGTGGTGTAACCTAGGATATCAAAAACCCAGTTATATTGCAAGCATATATTCTTTTCCCTAGCTCAAGAGAAAGACACTCCCTGCGGTCTCCATGGTAAGAGCCCCGAGAGGGGCTCACAGACTAGTGTCACCTCAGAATATTTTGCTACTAATGCGGTAAAGCATTTTGTCTTGCAGGAAGTGTCAACCATGACAGCCAGGAAAGGGGAGGGGAAGAGGGAATCAGGATTAAAGATTTAATAATGGGTTCTCTCAGTCTTGGCACAGGTGCCTCTCCTGTGCTGTCCAGAGGCTAGACCTGCAGCTGGAATGAGGGATGAAGATGAACTGGGTGGCTGAAGAAGAGGAAAGTAGTAAATGGAAAAGAAGTGGGAAATTGCTATGTGAAAAGTGACGGATCAGTGGCCTAAAATGGCTTTTAAGCAGCCATTATTTGTGACAAAGTACCAGACCTTATAAGTGATGAACTGAGACGTTGCCAAAAACTTTTTTCAGGGACTGACAGAGATGCTGAATCCCCACAGCTTCTAGTGGCTTTGGTAGGACTTTTGAGTCTTCAGTTTCTGAAAATCAGTCAAAAAAGCATGTTTCTTAATTAACCCCAAAATACCTTGAGGAAATTAGGTTCTGTAAAGCTGAAGGTTCACAGGGAAGTGATACATGTAGCTTTTTAAAATCTGACTGATTTTAAAGTATGAGAAAGTATGTTCAAAGTCAGATTAGGCATGAATAGCATTGGGTAGCACTATGGAAAAGACAGAATAAAACCTCTGCATGTGCAGAATAGTGAGTCTGCCACAAACAGGAGGAGTTAGGCAAGTGTTGGAAGAGGGGTGTCTGAGTGTTGCAAAAAGTCTTCAGAGGGCAGACTTGATTTGATATTAGAAAGATGCATACTATTGTGCGAAGACAAGAAAAAAAAATGTGTTAAGAAAAGCAAGTTAAATATAATAACAGGTATTGAATAAGGTTCATAAAATATCACAACCAATTATGAAAGAACTGCCATTTGGGATTATTAAAGCTTATCCAGGGGGGGGGGGAAAAAAAAAATCTAAGAAATGACAGAAAACTGTAAATGTTTACAGAACTTAAGTTAAAGGGGAAGAAAGAAAATGAAAGATAACTTACCTATCTAAGTAAGAAGGGAACAAAAAGATAGCAATAAATGTAAAGTTGAGTAAAAGGATGAATGAAAAGGAGAAGAGAAGACCACTTGAAGATGTTTAATTGGTTTAATGAGGCTGTTTGGTAAAAATACTRTAATATTTGGTTAAAATATTCAAATGGTAATTTGAATGGTGCCAAATGGTGCATGTGGTCTTTAGTCTTTTAATTAACTTCAAGGCTTGAGTAGTAATAGCACGCACTTACAAGCACAATAGCACTTATTTGCCAGGAATATATGCACAGACTACAGAGTGGTTTTGATCAGTGTCCTGTAAATACTGTTCAAATGAATAACCTTCAGAAATTGCAGAACCACCTTTTTGGCAAGTTACAGATATACTACCAGACAACTGGTGTACTTCAGTCTATGCTAATAATGTGAAAGTTCCTGAAATGGTTTATTTCAGAAAGCTTTTACTTCATGGAAKATTTGTGGCTCATTCAGATGAGATCAAATTACTTACTCACACTGGTGAAAAACCAATGAGTCAAAGACAGTGTTTCAGTGAGCAAATGTTCACCAATAAAATGAAAGGTTCCATTTTCTAACCCCGACCTTCAAAGGCTGCCTGTTCCTGTGCATGTCACTGCATAAAAGCATGTATGAAGAAAACATCTCAAGGCTTGCAAATCTACTTCAAATGTTTTTAGCATTTGAATTTTCTGAAATCTCTCTTGGAGTACATTTGTGCTTTCAGTTTCTTCTGGGAAGCAATTTCTGATAATTGCATTAGTCTGATTTCTAAAAAGACATTTTAGACTGCTGGTGCCGTGGCTATCAGTTGGATAGGAATATTCTATCTAAATGCAGTTTCTGAAAAAACTACATTAAAAGGAAAGGAAAATGTATTTTCAATTCTGCATAGCTATTTTATTCTAAACCCATTAAAAAACTTTCTGCATATAACACACAAATTATGATACAACACCTGAGGGAGCTGTAGTTGGAATACTTCATTTACCTTTGGAAAGACGTTCCAAAGCTGGGAAGGAGAGAACTTCGACCAGGGACGGATTTTTCATCTTGATTATGCATTTAATAAAAAAAGCACACAAATGTCACAGTGTTTCATAGAATAGGTGGCTGGTTATTTATCTCCACTAAGCAGCAGATCATTTATCATGATGCATAAATTGTGTTTGTCTCTTTTTAATAAATATGAGCTTCACAGATTCGGAATTATGCATCATTTTCAGACTCTCTCAGGTCACTGTGTCCAATAACTTGGCAATAAGAATTTTGCCACTTCTTTCTACAGAGTGTTTTATTTTTCAGCAGACAAGAACAGAAGGGAGCATCCTGACACAGTATAGAGCTGCATAACTCTGCAAACTGACCCCGCTGCTGGGAGAGCTGTGATTCACCAGAGTTTCTGCATGTCTGGGTCACCCAAGAGAGAAGCACGCCAGGTGTTTCAGGCATGAACTCCCAAACCTCTTGCCATTCTTGAAGCACTTCTCCAGCTTAGATACCACAGCGCTGTTGTCAATGGGACTGATGTAACTGGAAGGTAAACATATTCTGGGAAGAACAGCTTTATTGGGCTAGTAGCCTAATCCATAGGGTAGGTATCTCTGAAGTTGGAAGAAAAGAGAGATCTCACTTTAAACAGATTTGTGCTGTTCTTCTGAGTGCTCTGGGGGCCCTTGGCCATAATATAAAGTGTCTAAGTACCATCCACAGCCTTCTAGCGGTTGCAATGATAAGATCAAATGGATTCATCTTAAGTAGTTCCCCCTCCTGACATTATTTCCATTTGAAAGGTTTTGCCACTTGAGCTTGTTGTATCTATTTTTGCCACCATGGATTATTATCAGGTATGAAAGCCTAATATTACTGAGCCACAAGGCCTCCTGCTGAGAGAAGTATCAGGGACATGCAATTTTTCTGCSTGGATAGTCATCTAAAACTGCTGGTAAGTGACAAAATAATTCAATCACTCATATGCTTAAGGGACGTAACTTTTTCTGGCTGAAAGCAGTGGACTGTTCGCCTACAGAACATGGGAGAGGACCCAGGGAAACTTTCAAGGAAACCTCCATATGTTCTGTACCCAAGATACAAAGGACCAAAGAGTTTGAATCTCTTAAATTTCCCTGTGTCAGGGAATTTTCCCTGCTAGTCAAGAAACTTGTCATTCCTGTATCATTGTCTGTGACTCCATCTGCTGGCCCATACCAGCTTCTCAAGGTAAGCATCTCATGGAGGGAAGAGAAGCAGCTGCTTATAATGTCATTGCTCAGACAACAGTTACTGGAGAGCCCTTGTGTTTCCTTTAGGCAGATTTAAAGGAATGAGCTAGGAGCAGGAAAAAAGAAACTGGTTAAGGTCAGTAACAAGTGTGTGGAGCTCATGTAATACCCAGCAGGTGCACGGCCAGAATCTAGAAAGACTAAAAGATCATGGGCATCAGTGAGCTCTATGTCCCTGGTGTTAAGAGATTTAGAGCTTGAACATCTGTCTCTGCAATCTGTCCATCTTGTGCTATCATCAGTTGTGGAGTCAGTTGTGGAGAAAGGAGGGTTAATGTGGCTTTACCAATTCATCACTGTTTATTTGATCCGGTGAGCGGGGCTGGGCAACCCTACTGTTTGTAAAGAAAAGCTCTTATCTGAAGTTATTGCCATTCTGAGCCTATGCCAAGCCTGTTAGTGTGGCACAGACACTCCTCCCCTTTCTTCCCCTATATCACTTTTGCTGTTTCTTGGCTAGACTCCAAAAAGGGAAAGACAGTTAGAGTAAAATGTTTTTCCAAGAGCTGTAACTTGAAGGGAGAAGATAATGTTAATTATCTTGAGCAGTGTACTGACTTCCCTAAGAGAGGCTGCAGAAACATTAACAGGGAGTTGCAAACTCCTAGAAGAGACTTGTAGCAGTGTAGCTTGTTCAGTGCGAGACAACGAAAACAGGCTGTAATTACTGGCTACAGGTTTAAAAACTCAATCTGCCCTGGAGGAAATGCACTGCTGCCAGAAATACAATTAGTAATTCTCTGATTGTTTTAAACACTTTTAGCCAGTAGTTGTGGCCTGTTCTCATTCCTCTGTCCTGGATGATGTGAACTAATGATGACTTCCAGGCCTCTTTAAACCAAAAGCTCAGTGGTTTAACAGATCATCCAGGACACCCGAGTTCAAATTCCTCCTTTTTGCAGGCAGTTGTTTATACATTGAAAACATTCATGGCTGTTTGATCTGTAGGATTCATTATTACCCTGTGCCCCGTGAACTGCATTCTGGGTGAAAGCAAGAGGCAAGTCCATGCTGGAAAAAAMCAAACCATTTCTTCTTTAGGAAAATTACGGGTGCCATGGACTGTCCTGATGTATGCAGAATTGGCTACTTGGTTTTTCTTTCAGATGTTTTCTTTCTACTACCCAGAATTCACTCTTCGAACATCATGATGATTTTGCCATTTCATATTGACAACTATTGTTTTTAGTAAGGTTTGTTTGCAAACAATTAGTTACTTCTGGGAGGGCAGAGGTCGCTAGGTATGTGGGGGATGTTAGTCTGCTTCACAGTCCTTTATCTATGCTGTTTTTCCTAACCAGTATGCCCTCTCCTGCTTGCACTGTTGATGTTAGACACAGACTTCATCCGCCCTGTTACTGCTTACCCTCGTATTGAGTGGGATCTTGTTGAATCAGTCCTTGCCGTGATTCATGTATATCAGTTCTGATCTCCTATCATCCCACCTGTGTCCTAACAGTTCTAGCTTTAGCTTTGCTTATCCGTGTACACCAGGCATCTGCTTTTATCTATGAAGTCTTTGGTTTTATTTCCATTATTGCTTGTGACTCTGTAGCTACCTCATACAAGATATCTCAAAAAAGCTTTGGGTTTGTGCTCTTTCATATTTATAGACCTGATGCTGGTTAGACCCACACTTGCTCATCTATGTATAGCCTCTGATTAATACTTCTTCTCTTCTTTGAGTTGTTAGAGGAAGCTGCTTACTCTGGGATTATCTTAACCGCTTCTTGGTCTTGCCTGTTACTGCTCTGCTGGTCTGATTTTCATGGGTAGCAGACACTAACCCTTCATTCAGCCTAGTGGTGTGCTACTGCTGGCTCCAGGAAGATCTAGTATAGTGGCCAAACATTACCAGGTATGTAGTGTCTCATTTTATCAATCATCTTTTGGCTGTTTATACAGGTAACACTGTTTTCCTGGAAGAGAAGCAAAAGCAGGTTCTCACTAAAAGAAAGATGCCTTATTTATAATGCAGTAACATTAACATGTTGCTTAATTATTTTGGTTCTTTTGCAGCGCTTGCAGTTGACCTGTTGTCTGAGCAGAGTGTATTACTATACTATATTTTTCAAAATTTGTCTTCTGTTTCCATCTGCCACCTACCTATCCTTCAGAAAACCTGCCTAATAGACAAATGCACATTGAAGAGTGCTAATTTACTGTCATCATACAGTTCCTCTTCTTAAGTCTTTTCCCGTGTTTAGCTGTTACATCAGAGTTTCAGGAGGTTGAACAGTGAATCTGTTATATCTCACTACATCATTTGTACCTTTTGTTTTGTTTAATGTTTCTTTTGAATTGTGTTTTTGCACTTGGCTGGGCTCTCTTGCCTTGGTTTAGAAAAGCCTTTTTACTCAAAATTCAGTCTCATGGGGTGGGATTTATCTAATCAGATGCAGATGTCTTCCATGTAGACCCGTGTGTCTGAGCAACTCACGCAAGACTCCTTTAATACCTGTTAAAGAAAAATGCACTCTCAGGGTGCTCTTCATCTCATATCATCTCACATCATCTCACCTAGGTATACATTTAAAACAGCTCAGATGAATTGCACCCTTAAAGTGCATATTTCTCTCATGTTGACATCTGAAGCTAGGTAGAATAAAAATTGCTCATGATGTCACACCTTGAATCTATTAGAATAACTCCTGTCTTTCCTTTAAGCAAAATCTCATCTTTCACAGACTGCTGTAGTAGTGAATAGTCTCCTGTGGCACTTGCTTCTTGTGACTGGATTAGCCAGGGAACATATATTATTTTAATGTCTTCAGAAGCCTGTGCTGTCCAACACTTCATTAGATTTTGTGAGGTCTTCCACTGGAAGTGCAAACGTATTTTTGCATCTTGTCAGACTATATCAGTTGTTCCAAAGATCTATATGTTATACTTAAGTGGCTGCATTCAGCAATGGCTCTTTCCAGATGTGTGTGGTCAGACATCATGGCCAAAGGTGACATGATGGCACTGTGCCGTTCTAGAAGCATTCCCTGGTAATGCCTTTTGAATGCATAAGCACAATCTGTTTCTCAGGGTTGTCCTCAGAAGTGCTGTCACATGTTGGGTTTGCATTATTGCTGCTCTTAAGCTACTTTTACTCATTTCCAGTTCAGCAGCTCTGTAAAGTTGCAGTACTGTAGGACTGATGTGTTGCTTATGGGCTTTTTGTCCCTTTCAAAAACCTGTCCTTGGATGTCTCTACATTGACCACCATTACACTACAGGTATTACGTAGTAAATAGTAACAGAAATAGACTGCTTGCAAAAGAAGTTTGTGTTTTCTTCCTTTTTTTTGGGGGGGGGTGTGTGTTGTTTTTTTGTTTTTGTTTTTTAAGACCACTCAGCACTCTCATGCCCCTTCCAAGCTCTAACCACTCATAATTTCTTCTCACTTTAACTTTCATACAAGCTGCTTGAAGCAGGTAGAACTTCTGGACCTTCTGCCTGGATAGATCCACATCAGTCAATACACTAGTGCGGCCTTCCATTGAGGTTGCTGCATGCACGGCTCTCAGAAAGCCTGCCTGCTCTGTTGTAGTTGGAAGGTGTGATCTACTACAGTCATACAGTAATCTCTACCAAGTTATACTTTAATAACAAATAACATTTAGCTTTTCCTAACACTCTTCTGTAGAAGAGATACAGGTACATTTCAGAGAAGGTAAATATTATGCCTCTTTTATGAACAGAGAAAGTAAAAGACAGAAAAGTGAGGGAAATTGTCTAAGACCAGTCAAGGAGGGATGTTGTGCTAGAGCTGGGAACTGAATTCTGAGTCTTGGTCCAGTGGTCTATCTATTAGACCCCCGTGCCTCCACATTATTTCATTAAAATTTATAAGGTCTTAGTGCTCAGTCATAGCACGGGCAAATGTCACAGTGATTAAAATCCATTGAATTCTGTACAATCACCAAAGTAATTCTGAACAGTCCATAGAAGGGTAGAGTAGGTTGTTGCAAGTCTGTTAAGAGTGTCTTATCATAAAAAGTGTGCATGCATTTACCAGGCATAACTACTGTGTTGAAAATAATGGTCTCTCTTTCATTTGTGTTTCCTAACTTTTTTTAGTGGATATGTTTGTTCCAGTAGATGTTTAACGTCAATGGTGATAGGCAGATTATTGCCTGTCAGTTTTTCTTTACATTAAACAGACTGCAATGTGTTTTGCCTAGCTATTCTAACCTTACAGCTGGTAGCAGGCCATACATTAGATGCATTATTATGAATACTCAGCTTTCTTTTCTAAGTCTTTTCAAGAGTAGATATTGACCTTGTATCTGTTAACAAACCAGCCCAACAAGATGAGCTACACACTTCTTGTTCTCTCCTGCCAGAGGGGGAATAAAGTTATCTGGTAGCCATCCCAGTGATTTTCTCTGTGACTGCCCAGGGCACGTCTTTTCTCAAGAAGGCTTTTACCATATTGAGTGGAGCAAATGTTGGTAGTGATTCATGCGATCTTACCGCTTCAACAATACGGGACCAGAAGGTTAACTAGCAAGCCTGACTCAACAGGAGCAAAGCCAGTGTTCATTGTGGTAAAGGGGAGGAAGGGCAATGCTACAGAATATGGAATGAAATAGAGAATAATGGTGAAATAAACAAATAATAACTAATATGCATCAAAAATTGACCACCGAATGAGCTACCTACACCAAATGGTAGGATGAGCTACTTACACAGAAGGGTAGGTAAGTCCTAGGCAGTGATGAGTGTAATATCTATTAATTAAAAATATGGGAAACTTTGGAATGACTACTAAAACTCCTGCTTCAGGTTTGAGAAAACCTCAGATGAAAAAGATGAGGAAGAGATCAGTTCTATGCAGTAAGTGTATTTCTGTATATACCTATGGAGGTAACTAAATGGAGAGGTGGATATTAGTTAGACTGCAATATTGTCACGCTACTGCT
Organism: Phoebastria nigripes; assembly: GCA_035582835.1. NCBI lineage: Eukaryota > Metazoa > Chordata > Aves > Procellariiformes > Diomedeidae > Phoebastria > Phoebastria nigripes. The sequence continues at coordinate 31,957 of JAYKAV010002978.1, forward strand.
AATGAAATAAATTTGATACTATGCTACTGTGCTTTGTCTCCGCCTGAGACTGTCACAAGGGTAAATTAGTCTTACCGTGTGATGCTGTTTTTAGGGACTCTTGAACAAGAAATAGTCTCTAAAGAAATGTTTGGATAAATTGAGCGTATATGAAGATATCTTCCTCAATGGCAGGACAGAGTGAGTTTACTGGCGGGGAAAAAAAAAAGGTAGAGATTGTCGCAGGGTTCAGTGTCGCAGGAGAATGCTGTGTTGGCAGGGGAACTGCTTGCGTTAGTGTTACATCCAAAGTGAGAAACCTCTCAACTTTGAAACAGCTTAGCAGAAGCTAAGGTAAGGACAGTTCAAAGTACTGAGCACACGGGAGAGACACAAGCAACTGGTTTGCATAAATCACCTGCTTATATACCCAGAGGGCAGATGGAGGCTGTTACAACAACTTTTCTTTCCTTTCACCATGGAAAGCTTCCAGAAGTAGCAGTAGCAGCAGTTCTGTGACTCAGTGTGTCGCAAGGTTCACCTTTTAAATTTGTACTCCTTTTGTGCATTGTGCTGATGTCTTAATGAAGGAATTAAAGAAAATGAGACATCCCTGCATGGCTCACTGGAAGTCTGAATCAAAACATCTCTCYTATCCTTGTTGAAGTAGCCTGGACTATTGCCTGTCAGGGGAGTTTATGTTCTGAATGCTCCTTCATGACGTGGCAGGAAATGCTACAGTCAAGCGGTGGATCAGAGATTGATTTTTTAAAATTATTATTATTTTTAGCAAAAAAAGCCAAATTACTTGAGACATCTGAGAGGGGGCTAACCATGGCTGAATGAGAGGGAAGTGCTCAGGAGTGTGCCGATCTAATGAATTGCATGATGAGGAAGCCAGTATGAGTCAGACTTCACTGATTACGAAGTCCTTACAATTTATTGCTTGCTGTATGCTGTCCATCRCCTCCACAACGATGTTATCACCTCCATAAGGAATGCACAGCCATTTCTGATCTGCTGTTCTGCTCTGTCCCATTTTTCTTTCTTAAGGGAGTACAGTGATAATTTGAGAGAATTAGGTTTACTGATGATTTTACTGTCACTGATAATTTTACTGCCAAGAGTGAATGGTATTCTTTTTTCCCAGAGTTACAGCTCCTAGTTAAACTTAAATCCAACAATTATCAACCCTCTCCGCCAACGACCACAGGCTGTTATAATAAAGAAATAAACGAAACTCCCAGTCAGAAAAGTGACCTTCTGATATCAGCCATGGGAACTGAATAATTCTTTTTATCCTGAATACTCCAACAATAAAATAATGGTTATGGTATAATAATGGAGTAAGAGAAGATAATTTCCTGATCTTTCACCCCAAGCTCCCCAGGGTGTATCTGTAGTGGAGTGCAGGTGAAGGAAAGGTACTTCCTACTCCTGGGAAGAGATAGAGAGAGAGACCCATCAAGGAATAGGAGAGAGTAGGAAGGAAAAGGAATCAAAGAGAGCAGGGAGGAGTAGAATAAGTCTCCACATATAGAGTGCATAAGGAAAGATCTGTAATTTCTAATCAAAGAATTTAAAGGAGACTATAATTCATTCCCATGCTATGCTGACATGAGTACTTACACTACAGCTACTGCTAAAACAGGAGAAACATGCACATGGTGCTATGACAGTGTACTTGATGGCTGTGATTTTTACAGTGAACTTCCTYAGAAAATGGCATAGTTTACCCTGGTAAAGAAAAATTATTTTAGAAAAAATAAAATTTTTTTTTGCAACCTCACAGTTCAATTTTGAAAAGCTGGGGACCAGCAGCCTGAGTTTTTACATTCTTTTAGTATGTTTGAGCTGGTTTTGTTATTACACTTGCTAATGATTCTATCTTAGGATTTTTTTTTTTTTATCTTGCAGACTTTTTATAAAGAATAATTTGTGCTCACTTTTCAGTTTAAGCAGGTTCACAATTACAAGGCGACATGCAAATTTGGGAGCTGGGGATTAGTCTGTGAAATAATTAGGCAAGTGTTCAGAATTCGATAACGTTGTATTGCAGTCTTTCCTGAAAATAGGTACAGAATATAGATTTTCATTCGGAAGACCTGCAAATGTAACTCTGTCCACTAGAGGTCACCAAATACTGTGAAATTTCTTTAAAAAGAAAATCTGCTTCAAACCAAAAGAACCCTCAGAATCTTTCAGTTTCTTTTTTCTCAGTTTCTGCAAGTTTATTATTACAAACAGCAAACAGTGGCTGAATCTCTCGAGGCTGGAATTAAGCTGGTCAAAGCTGCTCCTTTCCTTGACTGTATCCTGTGATCGAATGATTCAGCTCCACACGCTGGAAGCTGTAGCTTGGTCTCTTCAGTCTTTCTTGAGCGTGTGATAACATATGGAAATATGATTCATATAGGAGTTACTTGCCCTGTCTGATTGGATTATTTTCCGGAAATACTGTTCCCTGTGGGAGGCACATAATGCATGTGATTTAAAAATGAGCACGTCAGCTACACACAGGTGTGCGCTGCTGCGGGTTCAGCTTTAACTGTAGAGCACAGTTGGCACCAGAGGGGGAACCCAGGGAGGCCCTTCTTGCCCACAGAAAGGCTGATCATACTGGTAACAGCTGGAAGCCGTAAGGGGCTTTATTGAAGTAGAGCTACAACAGCTACCTTCTGTTTCCAAACTAACAAAACAGGGGCTGTGAAGAGACCTGTCAAATAGTAGCAGTTCTCTTTCTCTTTTACGGTTGCCTTTCTTCTATGTGAGAGAAAAAATGCAATAAACAGTAAGGAGAAATAAGAATTTGGGTGACTAGTGTTTGTGTTTTTACTGGCGTTCAAACACAAATGTATATGACTCATTTTTATACCTTCTTCATGAATAGAGACTGTAATAGCAATGTCAGGGCAGTTTTAGTACATTTTCCTTATATATGCTGCTTTGTAAAGTGTTCTAAGAAATTTTTCTCATGACAAACACATTTGTATTTGTGACAGATCTAATATAGGGCAAAATATTGAGTATTCAGGCTTGAGTCTATATTTCTTTTCTTTCTCACTCATGTACGTTTTAAAATTTGAGTATTTGGGCTCTGAAGTATCTACCTAGGCCATATCTAAGGGTATAAGACAAAGAAGCAATGTATAATTCAGTAAGAACTTCAGGGCTTTAGAAAAAGAAAGTCACAAATTCAAACCTTTTTTATTTTTTTTTTAGTTGTTAAAATTGGTGAGAAGAATGAAAATAATTTTATTAATCAATTACGATAGCACTTGGAATTCAATGGAATTCCAGTGAATTCCACTCTCTAGCCAAGCAAAGTGACAAGAGAATCAAAATGTATAAATGCTTTCACTGATCCAGGAGAGAAAAGGAAGCAAATACCTCCCAAGCAGCAAGAGAATAAGATCCTTAATGAACTGAATACTGCCTTTGGATCTCACTTTAACTGAAACATATGGCAAAACTTTGGATGTGGAAATGATCCAGTTCATGAATTTACCCTACTAGATTATTCCAAAATAGAGTGGAATTCTATGCTTTATATAAATAAGTATATATACACAGAAAAACCTTTTAATTAAATGGAAGTGTTTCAATTAACATATCACATGAAGGCTATAACAGCCACTTTCTACTTTCTACACTATCAAAATGGCAATTGTAGAGAGTTTTGTCAAATATTATCTCTTTTTGCAGTGGCAGATGGTGACAGCTAGAACTATAAGGAATGCCTGAATTGCATAGCACAAGCCTGTATGAGTAACAGAGTCAAATTTCAAAGCTTCATGGGTCTCACCTGATCTGATAAAGCTTGGCACGCATAGAGGAAAGCTAACCTTTATGTGACTGATCAGCTGTCTCCCAGGGATGCCAGGCATTAGTTGTCTGCTAGATGTTACCTAAGTCTCAAAAATCTAGTGTGAAGCTTAATTGCTGAAGATTTTTGGAGATAGAAAAGAAACTGCAGAAGTCCCTGGGTTTGCGGTGGGGGGTGAGGGGACAAGGGAAAAAAAAAAAGAAAAAAAAAAAAGAAGGGAACCTTTAAATTCCAGTTTGTCATTTTCACTTTTGAAGAAATAGAACCAAAGTCCTGAATGAGATGAAATTAAATTGAATGCTTGAGAACTGACCTGTAGGTACCATCTGAGCGGGATGCAAACCCTGAACCTTTTGTTGACCTGCTTGATTAATGAAGCTGCAAACACATCATTGAGAGACAAGTCTACTATCCACCTCCAAAAGAGAAAGCCATTTGGTAGCTGGAAAGAATATGTAAGTTCAAGTATTTTAAATTTGAAGTCAAGAGTTTCAATTTCTTCTGAAGCAGAAGGCTCGTCGCTCTCTTCAGTAGTGCTGAACCATCCAAAAACCCCAAACGATTTAGTTATTCCACCTTATTTCTTGTTACATTGAATCAGACATTTTTTCCAAAGGAAGCTTGACAGAAAGCCAAATCTACTCTTCTTGCCTCTTGTCCTACTGCTACATACCTCTAAGAATAAACGAATAGGACACTAGAATATTTAAGCCACAAGGCTGCTATTCAAAATAAGAATCAAAGCCTACAGCAGGCTTAGGTGCAATGATACTTAGTTTTAAATATCTTCAGGTCAATTTAATTTTACACAGAAGGCTTAAAATCTCTTTTTTTTTTTTTTGCTACAAGTGCCTAAAAAGGACTTATAGCTGATCCTGCAAAAGTGTGTAAGCACAACAGTTTCTATTATGTCTTTTATTAATATTCAATTATTTTATCTACTATTTTCCTGCTGTTATCTGTATATATTTTTAAAGTATACAATTAAATTTCATTTAAAATATGCCTCTATTTTAACAGGGATAATTCTCTCTTTTGAAGTATATAATCGCTATTTATATTATTTTTGGTGAAGTATTTTTTAACATCCTACCTATTTTAGTTGCACATTAAAGAAAAATGATTTCATTTTTAAATGTTTCTATGGGACCACTTCTTTAAAGTGGCTACTTTGAAGGGATGGCTGGGGCTGGAAGGCACTTCTGGAGGTCCCTACTCCCACCTCCTGCTCAGAGCAGGTGCTGCTGGGGCAGGTTGCTCACGGCTGTGTCCAGTCAGGGTTTGATTCCAGTCACAAAGATGGAGTCTCCACAATCTCCCGGGCCAACCTGGTCCAGTGTTTGACCACTCCTACAGTAATACGGTCTTTCTGCTATTTAAAAGGAATTTCTCTTATTTCAGTTTGTGCCCACTGTCTCTAATAAAGGCACGCCTTTATTATTTACTAATATATAAATATAACCTGAAACATTACAGGTTCTTTGAATATATAGATTTAGATTATTGTTTTTCCCTCTGATAATCCTGTGAAGGAGCTGATACCTATTGGAAGACTACCATAACATGTGGCCTGATTTCTGTAAATCGGCCCCCAAGTTACTTTTATCCTATTCAACATTAATAATACAATTTACCGGTCTGAAGGAAATTTTAATTCCCTGCAGAACTTCTTAAATTTACCAAGCAGTATCCTGCATGTCCCTTTGTGGTAGGATAAACTGCCTACAGTAACTAAATGAAAAGAAGTTGCGGTAGACTCATGCACAAGACAGAAAGGTTGCAGTTTGGTTCAGAGTCCTGAGCCATAGGGAAGTACTAAGATTTAGTGTTTGCTATTTTAGAGGGCTGCAGTTAGATGACAAAAAATTAAAAATAATAAATTTGCATGACTACCCATGAAACTGTTTTAGGAAGTTCAGTAGCACAGAAGCATATATGTCCAATATGTTTATTTTTCCCTAAGGAGAAGTCAGAATTTCAATAAAATCTCCTTGAACTTAAAAGAACAAAAGATGTATTTACCTGAATATCGAAGCTGAAGTCCCTTGATTTACCATCTAGGTAACTCCTAGCTCCTAACTACATGTGCAAAAAAATACTTAGCTAGAATGTGGGAGAACTCAGATCTGGTCTATATAATACGGACCTTTTTCTCACTTCTTGTAGGCATTTTCTTTCACTGAGAAGAAAAGCTTCCAAGAAAAGTATGCAGAAAGAATAAACCTAGTTATGCAAATTCAGCAGAGGATTTTTGCATCTATACAAAAGGAACTGATTTTTTGAAGCTCAGTATTCAGCTAAATCTGAACGAAAAGCTATAAAACAGTGAAGAATATGAAAATCCTTAACTATTCCAAATTTAAAAAACGTAAGTTCAAGATATATTTCAAGTGTATGGTTTCTTATTTTAGACAAGATCCACTGATTACTCAGCTTCATCTATTGCAAACTAACTGCCAAATTACAAAAAAAATCATTGACGTCAGTGATCTTAATTTTCTCAGCAAAACCTAACTTCTGCAGTTTTTTGGAAAGGTTGAATTGATAAAAGTGATTTTGGTGGTACTAACCAGCAATGCTCTAAGTTATCCTAGTTCTAGTCCTTTCTTTCATATTAATGTATGGCTTTGTTCCATATCACGATCCAAAAGACCTGTTTGCCAGATCTGTACAAAAGCTTATGCATAATTCATTCCAAAGACAGAAAAAGTCCATAGTACAAGTTTCTTTTAAAACTTCTTTACATTTGTAAATTTTAAAATTTTACTTTAAAAAGCTTTGATTTAATAAATAATTGTGTGTTGAGACTGAACGTGTCCTCTTTTATCCAGGACATAAAAATCAGTTTTCATTTTAAACTCAGCATTTCCTTTATTCTGGATGTATTCCTAATTTGTGTGTTTAGAGGAGGAAGTGGCATTTAGAGAGGCAGAGGTAAAGTCCCATGACTCCCTCGTATTTTGTGGAGAAACACTGAACACCGACCTTGGGGGAAGCAATAAAAATTGAAGCTAACTTTGTTTATACACTGCATTATATTTAGACAGTAATTCTCTGATGTGGTGCCAGAACATACTTGGGAAAAAGTCTTTAATGCACAGCAAGGGTTAGCTGTCTAATGAGGTATGAGACCATTATATTAATCAACTATGTCTTTTCTTACTCTCTCAGGGTAAACAGCTGCACATCGGTTATGCCTGACTTTTATTGGGTCTGCCAAACTTAACCACAAGATAGAGTTCAGGAAGCTCCTAGAGACATCTGTCTGATATTTGTCTTGGTACAGCTGCTGTTTAATTTCTCTAGGAGGAGCAAAACATTTATACCTGGTACCAGGCGGCTTCCCTTGCTCTTTCTTAATTCCTAGGTTATGACAGTTACAGTTATCTTTATTCTTCAAACACATATGAAATTACCTTGAAACCATCCTGACATGATGTTTTCCCTGTATATATCCCAATTCTGACAGTGTTAATAGGTATCCAGAAACAATCCAAAACACACCCCAAAACTATTGGTTTGTATTGGGTTTGCATGGCAAGGTTTTGGTAGCGGGGTGGCTACAGGTGTGACTTCTGTGAGAAGCTGCTAGAAGCTTCCCCCATGTCCGATAGAGCCAATGCCAGCCTGCTCCAAGATAGACCCGGCGCTGGCCAAGGCCGAGCCCATCAGCGACGGTGGTAGTGCCTCTGTGATAACGTATTTAAGAAGGGGAAAAAAACCTGCGCAACTGCAGCTGGAGAGAGGAGTAAGAATATGTGAGAGAAAAAACTCTGCAGACACCACGGTCAGTGAAGAAGGAGGGGGAGGAGGTGCTCCAGGTGCCAGAGCAGAGATTCCCCTGCAGCCTGTGGTGAAGACCATGGTGAGGCAGGCTGTCCCCCTGCGGCCCGTGGAGGTCCACAAAGGAGCAGATATCCACCTGCAGCCCGTGGAGGACCCCACGCCGGATTAGGCAGATGTGCCCAAAAGAGGCTGTGACCCTGTGGGGATTTCACGCTGGAAAAGGTTCCTGGCAGGACCTGTGGACCCGTGGAGAGAGAGGAGCCCATGCTGGAGCAGGTTTGCTGGCAGGACTTGTGACCCCGTGGGGGACCCATGCTGGAGCAGTTCGTGAAGAACTGCAGCCTGTGGGAAGGACTCATGTTGGAGAAGTTCGTGGAGAACTGTCTCCTGTGGAAGGGACCCCAGGCTGGAGCAGGGGAAGAGTGTGAGGAGTCCTCCCCCCGAGGAGGAAGGAGTGGCAGAGACAACGTGTGATGAACTGACCGCAACTCCCATTCCCCATCCCCCTGCACCGCTGGCGGGGAGGAGGTAAAGAAATCGGGAGTGAAGTTGAGCCTGGGAAGAAGGGAGGGGTGGGGGGAAGGTGTTTTAAGATTTAGTTTTTATTTCTCATTACCCTACTCTGATTTGATTGGTAATAAATTAAATTAACTTCCCTGGTTGAGTCTGTTTTGCCCGTGATGGTAACTGGTGAGTGATCTCTCCCCGTCCTTACCTCGACCCACGAGCCTTTTGTTATATTTTCTCTCCCCCGTCCAGCTGAGGAGGGGAGTGATAGAGCAGCTCTGGTGGGACCCTGGCATCCAGCCAGGGTCAACCCACCACATGGTTATACAAAGTTTAATGTTAATGCTGTATATTCTGATGCTTTCTTCACTGGCGCATTGTTTATCAGCTGCTTGTTCATATACTGATGTCCTCCTTTTACAGATCATTTTTGTAGATATCATTTTTGCTTGTTTGTACCGAGTCCAATAGTCCCACAGCATGCTTGCCTACTGTGAGACAAAGGGAGAAATCTGCATCTGTGTGAAGCATGCAGGGGTGCCTTAATATCACTTACACTGCTTTTCAGTGCGTACTGGTTTATCTTACTCGTTTCCTTGCAGTAGTCCATTTCTCATGGGTAGTATACAAAGTCCCACCTTCAGGAAATACTCAAGGTAACTTGTCAACAGAAAGCTTCTTATTTAAATGTAGCAGTAATTATTAGTTTTCTTATGATGTAGACAATGCAATGAGTGTACGTGGAACTGCACAAACCGCTGCAATACAGATGTTCCTGTGTCCTCCTCGGCTGCCTGAAGAAACGATATGTTTGAGAACCATAAGCGAGAGCTTTTTGGTCCTTTGACCTCCATGGGAACATGTACAATTAAACTCAAGCAGCTAGAAAAGAACTGCACTGCAGAAAGCCCCATCAGACGATAACACCACCTTTATTTCAGCAGCAGCATTAGCAACAATAGGAAACAGCTGTCTAAAGCCTCCCTCTGTTCAGCTCATCCTGGATGTTGTCTGAAGTGGGATTTGGAGAATACTACGTTCAGAGAAAAGCAAGTTTAGAGGGGTTTTATTGTTATCAGATTTGAACCAGAGCTTATGTGGTGTGCTTTTCTGAAGACAGAAAAGCTTCCAGCTGACACTTAATGCAGGTATCCATGGTCAGATATATGAGTGTTAATGTATCTACAGTGTAAAGAAAGAGAATACCTTGCTTATGTTTTAGGCACATTTATGTGTGACAAGTATTATCTAGAAGTTGCAGAACATGATGCCAACAAGTAAGTCAATAGGTTACAAAGAAAAAGAGAGGGGGAAAAAAGGAAGTAYTTTCATCCTGATTGAACAGTATGTCCCTCACAGAGCTCAGGAAGGATACTTACAGCATCAACTTTGGGCATCTGGTTTAAGTTCCTAAATTAAGAAAGTCAGCCTATAGTTTCCACCAATGGGACAAGGAGACAGAATAACGTCTTTTTCTTCCTTTCCCTCTTAAGGTCCCTAATCTGGTCATTTAATCTGGTGTCTCCATCAGCATTGTAGTTTGGGTCAGCAGAGTGCTTTTGAAAAAAATGTCCTCATCACTCCTGCTTGCCATGCTTTTGCAGAAAGGAGAGGGCTTGGGGTTTCAGTTGAGACTATCCCAAAAGACGGGGTCCAGGAGTGCTCCAGCTGCCAGGAGGTATTCAGTCTACAGAAGCACACTAGAAACGATCTGAAGTAAAGCCTCCAAACTGCAGGTGGTATGGACAGTTTTGGCCTCCAGATCAGTTCTTGCTATGCTGCCCTGCTTGCTGTTGCAGACACAACCTAAGATAGCTGCCTAATGTTAGTCACAGTAAATACCCCCACCAGCATTTGCTCACAGTGGCACAGAAACCTGCACTGTTGCCAGAACTGAACCCATGGGGATGAGCCTCAGTTTAGAGAGGTCCAAAATCATCTTGAAATCAGATCTCAGTGAGAGCTACTTCATGATTACTGTTTCCCGAGTCTGTTTGTGAGGAAAGGTATTATTGTTTATGCTTAAACAATTTCTCTGAAGCACTAGCACACTCTTTACAACTGTCAGGCTCTCTTGAATCTTGGTATTGTCCATAAGCTTTCCTACAAATCCTTCTTGCAGTACTTTGCACAACGTTGCCTATAGCCAGAACACCTTTCCAAATGTGGAGTTGCAAGCAAGCCTGTTGTGTTGCTTTGCTTAGGTAGTCTGAGACTCACTCACATCAGCTTTAGCATTTACGCTGGCTGCAGCTGGCTGTAAATTCAACAGTCAAACATTTTTCCCGTTGCAGAAAATGCTGTTTCATAAAAAGATTGTGCCAAAGTTCACTGCAAGTCAAGAAAAAAGTGTAATTCATTAAAAAAAACCAAAAATTAAGAAAAATCTGGTTCTTTTTGAACGCCAACATAGATAATTTTTCCTTACTGCAGGATTATTACTGTCTAAGATTAAGCACTGAATGAAGAAGTGAATAGTCTTATCTGTTGATTTGCTCAGACATCTTGGATCTTATTCTGCCTATGTCTCATTTTCACATACTGAGGTAAAATGTTTTTTTTCCATCCCAAGATGAGAGAAAAGAAAAGAAGATATATCTCTCTACAAAGTAAGGGCAAAGGTAGCCATTTTTATTTCACTCATATAGCTAAGCTTAGTATTACAGTGCTTATTGAAAAGGTTGAGGCAGCTCTGTGAAAAAGAATACAAACAAAATCTGCTCAGGAAAGGAGAGCTGGTGGATCTTCAAAGGCTCACTCCACAAAATAACAGTTTCCCCCCCCTAAATAGGAATGTGGTTCCTCTGTTAAAGCTTTGAGGATGCAAACTATGAAATACTGACATGGAGCTGCTGAAGCCAGTAGCCTGGCAGAGGTGGGGCTGCTGCAGCCCCATGCCCACAGGTCCAGCCAACATCAAGGCTGAGCAAGTATTCCCAACAGGCACAGGCATGCACACACACACGATTCATATCCATACACACATATATATAAAAAAGTATATACAGCTGGCCACATAGAGTGGACATAGGTGGCAGTGGGGGGCTCCCCCCCCCACCCCGGGTCTCCCGCCCTGGTCACGCTGCATGGGCATCAGCCTTTTACCGCACAATCTGACAGATGCAATGTGAGGTGCTGAGACAACTGGCTTCCTGCGTAATTAAAATGTGTGAACTGAAGTTATATTTGCAGCGTGCAGCTAAGCAGGTGAGAAACCCAAAGACGTAATCAGGAACTGAGAAGTGTGCTTGTCCCCAGGTGAGAACTGAGACCTGGCTGACACAGAAATATTGCCTGGGAAGCCCTGCGTAGCACAGAATATATAGAGGATTTTTTTTTTTCTGTTCACCGCTAAAATACAACTAACAATATTTATATTTTTTTCCTGTAGGTTTATATTCACCGCTCTAATATGGCTACAAATATCTGTATCTTTTCTGTGGCTTTGAAGTAAGCTCTAAATTTAAGCTTTTAGTCAATATAAACTCTCACTTTGGGGTATATTCCTTACTCAGAGCTTGGAGAGGTGGAAGAGGCAATCCAGTTCATTGCTAAGGCTTCTCCTGGGTGCAGTCACCCACTTGCCCTGCCAGCACTGCACAGTGTCTCAATAGCACGTTGCCCACAGGCCAAAAGAGCTGGCAATGTTGTAGCTCTGAGGGAGACTGAAAAACCCCAGATGTGCCCCTTATTGCAGTCAGATTCCCTCTCACAAAAACATGGGTTGAATTTCCCTCCTCTGCATTAGAGCAGATGTGCCTTCAAATGTAGTCGCCTTCCCTTTTTCTACTGATTCAAAGCAGGGAAGGACCAGCAAGTCGCTCACCAAAGACTTCATGTTCCAGCAGGGTACTCCAGAAGATAGGGTGCTACCGAATGCTGAAAACCTAGTTCTCTCCACCATCAGGAACTTTTCTCTTTAACTTCATGTCCTCTAATTCCCTGCGTTTCAAGGAATTTTTTTGTTTTTACTTTTTAGTTTACAGTTTTACTTACCCTAAAATGACTCTCCTGAGGTGTGTGTGTGTGTATAAATACTAGTTTTTGGAGACGTTGCATCTTTGAGAGGCAGTTATGTTTACCTATGCATGATGGCCAGAAATTTCATTTCAAAGACTCTGATGTAGCTGTCTCTGAACACTCACATGGATTTTTGTTCAGGTTAACGTTAAAATGTCATACTGACATTACAAGATTTGACAACATTGACATGAATGAAAATGTCAGCATATATGATGGTGGGAGTTTATTAAAATAAGTAGTTGCTTTGACTGGCAATTGAGGAACTTGTGGAGCTCTTGATTTAATAACAAGCATTTATTTTCCACAATTAAAACAAGTTATTTTATTAAAATGCACTAGTCATTAGGTTTCTTTTTACCTAGTAGTTAAAATATCCCCAACATTTCAAATTGAGGTTCCTAAAAGTAGCCAAAAAAAAAAAAAAAAACCCTGTAAGAAATTTTGGCCATAATTCACAAACACTGCCTTGCAGTGAAGATAATGTGCTCTTTACATTTTTTTAAGATTATTTTGAATTTGAGAAACTGTCACGGATAGAGTGAGAGTGTACTTCACTCATAAGAGAGAAGCAACAATATACTTTATTGATATAAAACAGTGATTTAACAAAGTTCAATGGTAAACGCGACAGTGGTTTAACAAGATTCAATGGCAAGGTACGCTTGATTGTTTACTGCATGGAGGACAGGGTCAGACAAAACTGTCAGGGAGACCCTCCCGTTGAGTCACAAGGTTCAGAGAGGACCCCCTTGCATTCTAAACTCCTTCCCTTGGAGGAGTCTAGGTGTGGCTGGAAGCAAACTTAGTCCCAGACTTGGTCAACGGTTTATGTCTAAAGGATTATATATGCGCAATCAGTCCTTTCTATCACTTAGCTAAGATTACAAAGTTTCAGCGCACTTATTCCCAATTCACTTACCAAGTATCTGACACGATAAGGATTCTCTCAACCTTGAGGAGTAACCTTGAGAGGCGTCCCCACTCAAGGGGAGATCCTGGCATGCAGCCCGCTGCCATGCAGGAGAGCTCAATGGGCCCTGGGCTGTCCACTATTTATGGAGTAAGATGATTGACTTATAGTCATATTTGCATACCAGCAAGACCTATGGGTCGCTGCGCCAGACTGCCCTTGGCTACTGCGTTGCCATCCGTCTCCAAAGTCCAGCATCAGCTGGGTGCAGCCATCACCACCCCCACTGGTGCTTATTGCTTACGCGGGGGGGGAGGGTGAGCACACAGACACTCTTCCTAAGACTATTTTTTCTGATAACACACTTGGAAAGTAAATGCAAAAAAGATTAAATCTTAATGGAAACAAATTAATGTAAAACTTGGTCCTTTAGGTCCAACAAACTTTAGAGATCCGTACCAAGTTTTTTTGACAAGAATGCTAATTAATTGCTAAGTGCTGTGGTTGTTTTGAACTTTGACCATTAGTCTGCTATAACTATTTGCTCATGTTGAGTGGTCCTTGAAACAGCCTTCACACTGAATGGCCAAATGTTAACTGGATTTTGTGACACTTCTGGGGATGAAAAGCCTTCTCACCCTGAACAGGAGATTGGGTGTCATTACATTGAGTGTGCACAGACACAGGTTTTTGAACAGCAGTGTTTGTTTGAAAACAACCACAACCACAGTATTTGGAAGCTCTGTATCTGGGGAGAAGAAATCCACCTCCTTCAGATCTAGGGCATACACTGTGCAGGAGACTGACCTGGCTAATGGCAGGGACCTCCTTGCTTTTAAAGTCTATTGATCCAATTGATCGTTCATTCCCTAACGCTTTGCTTCTCATACCCACTGTTTTGTCTGTCTTCCTCTCTTTTACAATTCTTCCTAAATTCATTTTCCCATACCTGTATGGCCTGTCTTGTTTCTGTTACTCTGCAGTTTGATCGCCATTACTCAATGACCCCAGTAATTGGTATATTTGTGCCTGGGTTTTGGTTGTGTTTTTTTTTTTTTGTATCCAACACTTTGCTATTCACAGGCTTCTCAAAGAGAGGTCAGAACAGAACATCTGCTTATCCATGAACCAAGCTGGTCAAGCAACTTTTACATACTCAGAGATGGCTGTTATTGGAACAAGACAAATAAATAAATTACCAGTAAGTCAGTCTCTACCATCAAATCACATATAAATCTTTGAAACATTGAAAAGCCCCAAAGGAGTCTGTTCAAGGCAAGCCAGTTTCAGTAATATTTATAGTCTTTTTAATCACATTGTAATTGTTTGGTACTGTTGATAAAGTCTATTCATTGGACGAATATAAAGTCTCTAGATATAATTCTTGTCAGGTTGAGCTTCGGTATTCGTGTATTAGCATCACAGAAGAATGGCCAAAGAAACCCCTTTCATCAAATTGTAAGTATAACTTGGAGGGTTTTTTTTTTCTCCATCAGGAAATAGAGGGGAAAAAAGAGAGAGACCATTAGAGGGAGCTGTTGCACAAAGGAAAAAAACCATAGCAGTCTTTCAGAAACCTTTCCTTTTCTGTAGGCAAAATAATAATAAAAAATATAATGCAGAAGAAAAAGAGAGGGGAGTGAGCGTGCAGGAAAGAAGCCATGGCAGTTATAAAAGGAAATACGATTATGCTCAGGGATTTGATGAACACATCGCATAATGCTGATTTTTGGGATGGCACAGCAGGGCTGCTGTGCTGCAGACAGTCTGCTTAAAAATGTCAGTGTAACAGTCACCCTGCAGCCACCCGAGTCCTCGACCTAATTAATTTTGCATGGCTTGGCAGAGCATCCTTCAGGTTCATTCACTACTTCTAAGAATAAAGCTTGTGCTGTTCTTCGTGCTGGGGAGAAAGCGTGAGAGGGAAAGGCTGAGGAAGACGGCGTCATTTGGGGAACTCCCCCTGGGCAATCAATGTTCAAAAGCAGAATGGTGTCACCTGGCAGATGCTTATGGACCTTATGTTTTCTGTGGCATGTTCTTTCTGTGTGCCATACTACCCTGGGCAGTGGGTCTGATTGCAAAGGATGCACCCACTGGTGAGGAAAGAGTGGCTCCCACTTTTTGGAGGAACTGGGCTTTATTATCATTTACTAAAACACCATGAAATTGCTTGTTACTTTCCCTTTCATGCATGCAAAATGCAAAGCTTTGGACTTTGTCCCCTGAGAAACATCCTTTTTTTTCCTCTCTTCATCCACATGAAGAATTCACACCATAAAAATGGGAACATTTTGGGCTGGACTTTATAATTTATGTCTGTTTTCCAGATCCTGTAGATTATTAATAAAACAGGACTGAGTGAACAGTTAGGAACCAAGATCCTTATCAGACTCCACAGTTAGGTTTCAGAGGAGTAAATGAGACATTTTTTAACACAGGATTCTGTGAAATTGGGTCTCAGCAGAGAACAATAAAGGAAGTCACTTTTATGTTCCATGTGTTTGTGGTTTTGGTTTTTCTTTACTTTAAAAACAGTAATTTACAAAGCACAGTAGGGACCTGCACTCATATTTTTCTGGTTCAGGATGTTATTTCCTAGAAAACCAAGAGAACACATTTGCTAGGTTGAGATGAATTCAGTCTCACCTTTTTGGTGAATGGTCCAGTATCCAATATTTTCATAAATTTTCCTTAAATGTTCAGAATATCAGGCAGTTGTGAACTTCTGAGATTTTTAATTTTTGTGTATTGTCAATATTTTCATATACACAAAAGAGAGCTCTGTATTTTGGAATTTACTTAGATTGTGAAATGTACTTTTTTATCAAACCCCTTCTTTTGGTGTAAATTTGCTTTTCAGTTACCTTGGAGACACTCCCTCAGTCCACACACTCATTCTGAAACAGGAGAATCTATAGAATTGGGATTCCTTAGCATTACAATCCCAACAAACTTCAAGATACGTTGAACTCTTAGCAACAATAATAGATAAGGAACTACAGAAAATTCTGTTCACTCAGGACTGCAGCTTGAAGGCCTACACATAGACATTTTAAGGACAGAAAATAAGATGGAAAACAGTGTTTCCATCCTTACATCACAGTGACTAACTACACTATTCTGTCCATTCTGGGCGTGCTTCTTTGCTAGATAGGCTTTCAAATTGAATTTCAGGCAAGGATTGGTCTCAATGATTTTTTTATTTTTTGTTAGGAAAATAAAAGCAGAAGAAAAACACTAAAATAAAACCATTTGGAGGAAGAACACAAAGTTTCCTTCAATCTGTAAATCCCTCTATTTTGAATTCTCTCACAGCTTTAATGTTCCTGCACATGGTATGCAGATTACTTAATTTTACATTCTTTCTGTGAAAGTGTATCAGTAGCTGCATTTACCATACTGCTGAATACATGAAAGAAACTTATTCAAACAGAATTAAAAATGATCTCAAAACTAGAATGTTTAAGTATGCCTTTTTGGTATTCAAGGGAGTGGCCCATATCAGTACCCCTGATAAAGATATGACATTGTCCGAAATTTTTGATTTATTGGCGGTTTTGTACCTTTCTGGAATCACAATTTCTATTCAATGCAGTGGATTTAAGATTTTTTGTATTTAAATATAGTCCAATTTAATTAGAATTTGGATCTTTATATTATGGATACTAGCTTTCTTGAAACATAATGGCATTCTATACTATTCACTTCCAGAATCTGAATTCTTCTACAACTCAGGAAACAAATCGAATAATGCAAAACTATAATGATAGATAAGCTTATTTTTGTGTATTCAACAGTATTAAAATATTGGGGGTTTTATATCCAAATGATGAACCCTCTGGTAAGATACCTAAGCCTATGGGGAATTGGATTTTAAAATATTGATAATGAACTGGAATCTCTGCATGTATTTTGAAGTAAGGGCCTCTGCTGATCCTTACCGCCTTTGTGCTCTAATATTCAATACAAAGCCTGAGACACATGTGAGAATATCATTATGTGTGTGGAAGAAATGTCTTTTATTTAATTGCCTTTATTTCTTGCACCTTGGGTGGAGACTCAATTGCCAGGCATGGATTGTTCAAACGGCAATTAGGAACCATGAGATTAACGCAGTCTTGCTGATTTAATTAGCCCTACCTTGCCACTTCTGTCAGAAGTATTAGACTAGGATACAGAATGGGAAACCCTCAGCCTCATTGATGGTTGTCTGGGGAAGCAGCTCTGTCCTCACCCCTAGGCAAAGGCTCACTGAAATTGAGCTGACTGAACTCAGCACTTCTGGAAACAAGTTGTGCTAATGTCTGGAGCTGCAGTCAACAGTGACTCTCTGAAGTAGGAATCCTACCTTGATCTTTTTTGTTTTATCCCTTTTGGATTACCTTTCGAGAACTGATAGTGGGCAAAGCACAAAACCCTTGCAACTAAGTGTGAGCTTTAGATGTACCTTTGGAAGAATGGGGTGAATTGGTTTGGGAATAGGACAACTTGGAGGGACTGAAGTAACATTTTCCTCTTGTCTTCCTTCATACCATTCTATCAGATGAAGAAGACAGTGAGTGAAATAGGTTTCTGAAGATGCTGAATTTCAAAATATAAGAACAAAGATTACCTGATGTGCATTTCCCTTCCAACTGATCTAGTCCCACTTTTCTTACAGGGTTGTGGACATGTCCTCTTTCAGACAGTTCTGTCTGGGACATGCAAATTATTATTACCTAACAGCTTTGAGCATATGTCAGAAAACCACTTATTACACAAGGCTAAATGCAGGTTAAACATAGRCTCATTTTATAATCACCATGTTGCTGAAATGCATTTAGGAGAATTTTGTTGGACAGGTATAATCAGATAAGATATGCTATTTGCAGGGCTTCATAAATAACTTTGACTCGATAGATGGAGATAACTTCACTTTGTCTTTAGTAGGACTAGAGTTATTAGATATATATTGCGGAATACAAACCATCTGAAATACCTTACAATTATGAAATAGCAATCAGAAATATGGATATCTCTAAATCCCAAAGCTGTCAGTCTGGCTTGCTGCTGAGGCTTGACTTTCTTTCTCCAGCAGAAGGAGAGGGAGGTAGTGCCTAAAGCTTACTTTGATCTTTTCATTCTATCTACAGGGGATCTTCTTCTACAGTGATATACCAACATCCTTCCTGAAATAGGTTATCTCATCTTTTCTTAAGCAATTTTACCTGATTTTTCTCAAATGATGCTGTATTACCCCATTATGTATCTCTGTTCAGCTCTCCTGTTTATAAGTCCTGCTCTTGTATATTCTCCTTCTTTCATCCTTTATCACAGCTTCTTTTACATGACTTCTACATACTACTTCTATGGACTGGAGAGTCCATTTGAGATCCACATGTGAGGCTGTAGGGAGAAAAAGGTAGGAAGCATAGCTACAGCCCTTATAGAAAAAGTTTTCCTTGTGTAACCCAGTTAGGAGTAAGTATGACAAGATGAAAACTTGACTCCAGTGTGTAAAGCCAGGTCAGGATAGTCATTCTTGGATTTGTGTGGGTCCTGAACTGCCCTGAACGATGAGGTAAGGAGGGGATACTGAACTCAGAGCGTGTGCAGTTCTTTCTGTCACCCCTCTGGGGGAAATGAGTTAAGTTCCTATGAAGGTAAATGAGGAGTATATCAAGTGAACTGAGATATTAAAAAAAAAAAAAAAAAAAAAAAAAAAAAAAAAAGTCTTTCTTCAGGGAAAGATCATCAGCTGAAAGCAGAAAGTAAGAAAGAGATGACAGCAGACCTCTAACTATGTTACTGGCAAGACATTCACTGTGCCAAGAGTACCAAAGTCAGTGACACACCGGCTGTGTGGACTATGCTGTCACTGAATAACCCTGTCCGGGTATTCAAGCTGCTCTTACTGAAATAGAAGTTACCTAGCAGTAAGATGCTGTATGTATAGTGTTCTGCATGCCAACTTGTTTTATGTGAGAGCATGGCCAACATATTTTTCCCTTGATGGTTTCCTCTGTTTCTCATTTGGAAGAATTTTGAATCTTTATTTTCATTACTGTGACTTTTTGATTCTTCGTAACTTATTTGCTCTAGGTAGATCCAGAAGATCATGATCTTCAGTGGATGAAGCCCTAAATATACTAGAATATTGTGAAATTACGTGACAGACTGATGGATTCTTTGAACTAAAATTATGTCAGAATGTGTTTGAAACACTGAGAAAAAATGGTAATTTTAAACACTTCTGGCAGTAAGAATTACCCTAGTACTCTATGGGCTACATTTGTAGTATTTTTTACTCAGTAATCACTGTCACTGCTACTGTAATCAATAATATAATCAGTGTTACTGAATAATCAAAATCAGTTAAGTATTGATTACTCTTGCTGCTGACTACCATGGAATTTTAGATGGTAGTTATTTACCATTTTTTTGAAATAAATAGTAGAAATCAATATCACATAATAAAGTAATAGAACAACAGAAAGAAATGAGGATATACTACTGGAACTTATAGAAGCAGATGAAATCTGGCACACTGACCAGCAGGTGGAAACATCTACAATAATATTATTACCCATACGTGGCTGCAAGTATGTGAACTAATGCTACATCTTGAAAAAGATTTGGCAGTAAGTCTCATGATCCCAAACTTTTGCTCCTGTGATTCACCAGAAAAGAGATATTTGAGACAGTGAATCAATCATAGAATCATAGAATCATAGAATCATTAAGGTTGGAAAAGACCTCTAAGATCATCAAGTCCAACCGTCAACCCAACACCACCATGYCCACTAAACCATGTCCCTAAGCGCCTCATCTACAYRTCTTTTAAATACYTCCAGGGATGGTGACTCCACCACTTCCCTGGGCAGCCTGTTCCAATGCTCAACCACTCTTTCAGTAAAGAAATTTTTCCTAATGTCCAATCTAAACCTCCCCTGGCGCAACTTGAAGCCAGACCTCTTCCAGTTATGCATGTACCTCTGCAATATAAGCTGCCTACGTGAAATTCTGTGTTCCAGTCAGTACCCAGTTTAGCTCTTTTGCACCTTGGATTACTTTGTTACATGTCAGTAAGGAGGAACCACATATTATTTGGCCTCAAAGGATAGTTTACCACCTTCTGAAAGCTAGTTCAGTGAGGTTCATTTGCCTAAATCAAGACATCTAATTTTTAAACACCAAATCTGAATTGATCACCTTGGTTTCCTCTGCAGTCATGAGGAGAAATCTTTGCAGAGAAATCTTTGCAGACAAAAAGATGGCATTCCTCTGGCGGTGGGTATTCACATCTAGGCACCCTTTCCAAGTGCTGCTGAAGTTTGATTCATCTGATTTGCTACAAACATCCATGTTAGGTTAACAGATCACACTTCAGAATTTTTTACTGCTGCTCTTTATTGACTACAAGGTAACTGTAACTGATTATTTTTCAAGGAGATGTATTGTGCCCTAAATACCACCTGCACTGAATCCAGCTAAAGGCTGATTTTTTGTAAGACTTTATTCTCCAAGCACAGTGTAATGCTGTAAAAATTCACCAAATATTTGCCTGTGGATATCATGGGGATTGGGAAAGGCAAAAATGGGATGGGGAAGAGTGATTGATCCAGGGTTAATGAGCTGCCATGCACTCAGGCCGTGAAAAGTACTTGTGAAGCATGTTAGCCTTTGAGGGAAAAGTAATAAAGGGAAATCACAGACCATCTGAGGTCGGAATAAAGAAAAAGAGCAGACCTTTGGTCTCCAGTGAGGTCTTGCCTGAAAGCAGGAACTTATTAGATTGTTCCTACCAGCTGATTCATCCCTTTGGGTGAGGGTCTGATTCTGAAGTAGCATTTTGAGACTCCTGGTCCTGACTACAGTTACTGCACTCCTATCCATGCAAAAAAGTAACTCTATCCTAGCTGTCAGTTTACGTCTGTCTGGTGGGCTTCTAAACCTCCAAAAGCTTCCTTGGCTACATGAAGGTAACTGTCCTTGTGGCACTGTAGCAGGGAGACGTGTCTCATTGGTAGGCTGCCCTGGGAGGACAAGAAATGACTCTTTATTACTCAACCTCACAAAACTTTAACCATGCTAATGTACTTCTTTTCAAGGTAAGGAAAGGTTATTCCTTTCATTCAGAAGCTCATGGCTTTAGCTTTTAGGATGTGCTACGTATAACAGCTTTATTGATACATTTTCAGTATCAACGCCAGTTTCAACTCTCCAGTGCTCCACAGTGTCACTCCAAAATGTAATTTCAAGCAGCACCTTCTGTGGCTGAACACCATGGCAGGCTCAGTGCTTCAGTGTTGTTAATTTTTGTTGTTATTGTTTTTTGTTTTTTGTTTTTTKTTTTTTGTTTTTTTTTTAAAAAAAAAAGAAAAGGAAAAAAAAGAAGAGCACTTTCAATACCTTTATTTTCTTTGATAATGCCTCTCATAACATACCGTGTTCTTCTGGCATAGCTCTTTTTAAATGCTTCAGTTCAATTTCACAGAAAAGTTTGAAGCCTATTTTTGTATAATTTTCCTTTCTCAGTCATTATCCACTGCAAATAATTCTTCTACTTCCTTACATTGAAGCTGTAATGCATAACCTTTTCCCCGAAATGTTCTTTAGTTATCCAAAGCTAGAGAGCAATGATATTGTTTGCAAGCAAAATATTTACCACTAAATCAGATTATTACAAACCACTATCATTAAATACATGCAAAAAGGAAGAGCAGCATAACAACTAACTTAGTAGAAAGTAACTTGCAAAAAGGAAATAAGAAGGGATGAATATGTGGTATGGAAAAAAACTACCAGACAGACCAAAAAACAGATTATCATTCAAAATAATGGCTAACAAATTACTTGCATCTAAACATTACTCCAGAGTAGGACATTGTAGTCTAGTAATGACAGTGGTGCTGCAGCCTACTGTGAAAATGCCACATCTTTACTATTATTTATTTCCCTGCTTATACACATAATTAGTCATTATTTTAAGTGCCAAGAAGCATTGGAAAAACATGTTAAAGTGGCTATTTACTAAGGCCTTATGTCTTCTCTAAAGTCCAAAATACCTTCCTCATGGAATCAATTGGTGGTGAAAAAACCTGGCTAAGGAAATAAATATTAAGAGATCATTCACATTGATATGCTCTGTCACAGTGATCCAGTCCCAACTAGACTTCACCCAGGAGGCCCTGGTAAAAGCCAGAGTATGACTAAAGGTCAGCAGCAGAGCAAGACAAAATGATGTTGAACTCAGGTGTCAGGAAACTGAACTGCCTGAGTATGGTTCTGCTGTTTTGACCATGTAAAGCTTGTCTATCCAGTGCACAGTTTAATACCATARGTTGCCCCATAAAATACTGAGTCTATGAACCCATTTCAACTTCAGCAGGAAGATTCACCCAGAGCAAAGCCCCACCATCTGCCACCACTTTTGAAAGGAATAATGTGGTGGTGCTGCAACAGCATCTTGTGCAGCTTATGTGGGCTAAAGAAACACGCTTTATATGTGAAACAGAGAATTCAATATTAGTATAATTGAAATATTTTAGAATATAATAAATGTACAACAAACAGTTATTATTAGTTCAGTGACAATGACACTAAAAATCATAGTCTAAATTATCTATTGAATACAGAAAAGTCTAATAACATAATACAATATCTATCAACATTTTCATGATATTCTCACCCTTTCTCTGAGTCTTAAGGTTGATTGCTTTGGTCTGGATGAGGGGGTTACAGAAAGCCATCAGTGTCCCGAGTCCCTCAGCTGGAGAAGTATGATTTTAGAAGTGAGGGACTTCTTCCTCCTCTTTGCTGAGAGGAGTGTGACRTTGATAGTTACTTCCTCTTCACACTGGCATCCACTCATAGCTGTTTTTAATACATGCTTTAACACAGTTTATACCTTGCTTTTTTCTGTGTTATATCCAAATTTACTATATATGGTGTCCATGACATATAGTGCGATGTACTTGTTCTTTGTTTTCTTTGTCACCCCTAAAACTGGTTTTACCTAGCTCCCAAGGATGCATTAGTTTAATGATCAGTAACTGACCACTGGTGATTTGATTATAGCCCTTGTGCCTGTGTTCACACTTTCAAGGTCTTTGCTAGCATTGCACGCTTGGACTCCTCTATGCCATATCCTTATTCCAGGGTCACCAGCAGTTCATTCTATATAGAGTAACTACATGTTATCACCATCTATTACTTTCAGAAATATATCAAAATTATTGTAACAATAGGTTTTGCATGTTACAATTGCACAAAGCTAAGCAAGACTAAAAATAATTGGGTGACAGCCACCTTGTCATTAGACAACTGATGTTACAGATAAAACAAGCAAGCTCCGGGCAAGCCTAAGATAAGTCCAGGCTAAGCAAGCCTGACAAGACCCAGTCCTGAGGCCTCACAGAGCTAGTAAAATGCCTTTAGCCTTCTATTAGCAAAAGCAATGCCATATTTACTGGGCTACACAAAACTACCCTTTTCTGGTTTAGTCTTCCTCAGTTCATAGTAATGATCTCAAACCAAATGCTCAGGATCTTAGCACTGCTGCAGGGTTTGCGAGTACCTTTCTTGCATACTTCATGGGGAAACAAGTCCCAGGAGAATCAAGGTCTTTCTTTCCCAGATTTGTGTTTTTCATATTGTATACTCATGTCAATTTTAAAGCACACTAGTATGCTCAGAAGTATACCTTCAGCATGCTTCTGAATTATCCATTTTTCCACTGTGACAGCATTTCAGAATATATAATAGAACAGAAATATGTTGCGGCAGTAGTTATGAAAGTGCAAAAATATCAGCTACTCAGCTGTGTTCCACTTTTGTGTAAAAAACTGCTTCAAGAGAATTCCATCCTCTGTTTCAAAGTTTCTTGCAGTGGTTGAAAGCAAATTTCCTCTATGTTGATATATATAGAATGAAATGTTAGTTGTAGGGCTAGTTGTAAGAGGCTCTAGATGACTCTCTCTGGACCTGTTTTTATGCTTCAATTAAAATTCAAACAAACAACAAATTCCCTGCCTGGATATAAACCCAGGGCAAGACTCAATTGCCCTAACTTAGATGTTACACCCAGGCTAGGGAATTTAGCRTAATTAAGTGAGATATGAAAGTCTAAAATTAAGGATGGGATTCATCTCACCTGCTTTCCCTAGGAAGTAATGATGGAATGAATGAATCTCTGAAGTGCCTGTTTGTCTCCTCTGACTGTAGAAGGGGGCTAAATAATTTCCTTGATGTACACAGCCATATCTGGTCTAATAAATCCAGCTGCAAAGGAAGATTTAAGTGATGAAGTATCAATAAACTAAACATCTAAGTCTAAGAAAAGTTAGATGAGGTGAATGCTACAGCCTAGGAATAATCACATAGACTATTGAAACAAATCTAAATGCACTGATTTAGCATGACACTTTGACTCAGAATATGTTTATGTAGACAAGTCACATTTTTTCCACCCAGGAAGGCAGGAAAAGGATATATGTCACTAATAAAGGATAACGTAGATGTGGTGGTTGTCACCTGCACTCTGAAGAGAACCTCCTGTGTTTAACTCTTCTGTACTAAGCACTTCTACGCCTATAAATCCTATCACGTCTTAATTCCATATTTTGTCTTGAGTCTCCTTGTGTAATCCAGTTGTTCTACAGATATTTACAAAGGGATGCATGATCATGAGGAAAATGACACAAATTGAAGTCTAACTTTGGAAGGCCAGTAATGATCAAAAAGATTTGACTGAAACAAAGAAAATCTCACCATGATGAAACAAGTCCAGGAAGTAAAGTAGGCAAATAAGATTCTTAGAGATAGAAGTTGTGTTTATTTGCAGTAAGGTAGAAATATGCTTGTCTTATCAAAGTAAAATTATACTTCATAGGTGACACTGCAGKTTGGGCTGTTAAGGCAGGCAGGCAGGCAATCCAAATGTCACAAGACAGGACAATATAATATATCTTAGATTAGAAGAAAAATGGATCTGAAAGAGTTCAGGCAAAGCAGGAATTTTCTCACTTGCGGGGCACAGTCCCTGGCAATTCCTCCCATCGAGTCAGCACAGTTACGTTATACTGTCAGATTTTTTGAGGAATATTCCCTTTCCTTCTTAATATATTGAGCAGCTGGGTGGGTGTTTGGCTGTTTGTCAAGGTTAACACACCACATTCATTTATTTATGTAAGGGTGGTTAGGTTGTTTCACTGTTATATTATGTTGAATATAAGAAAATTGTATTTGGCATTTATTATAGTAGGCAGGGAAGACCATCACAATAGAAGGTTTTCTGTATATTATTATTCAGTAATCCCTGCTATTGGTTGCTCTTACAGAAGATAGTCCTGCTAAACAAGTGAGGTCATTTCTCTCTTACTGTTTGTAATTACTCACACATTTTTTCATTTGCTTAGGAAAAAGCAAGAATTATTTAACAACAACAACCAAAAAATCCAAGTATTTCAGAGTTTACTCAAAAACATCAGCTTATAGAAAGTTACTGTCTGACCTATTCTTGACCTCCACTGTTGAATGTTTTGCAAATCATTGTGGAGAGTATCGGTAGTACAGCTAATCCTATCTTTGAGGGAAGAGAATGAACTGGGATTCTCATTTCTTTTGCTGTCTATGTTTTTCTCAAAAAACTTTTCATTTGATATTTAAAAAAAAAGAAAAAAAACCCCAAAAATAATATAATCAGAGTATTTCCATAGTTATCTACACTGTCTCTTCATGCTATTTAGATAGAGACTGAATCACCACATGATTACAGTCTGTGATATGGTCTGCAATGGTATACTTTGCACTTGCCAGTACTAAGGGAGTGAAGGGAAGTGTTTGAGCTCTCTGTTGCATTAAAGTACTGCCTAATAAAATGAACATATCAATTCATGCCTCAGATATAACTGGTTTTTTCCAGTACTGCTGTCCTAAGACTATGCTTAAATTTTGGAACAGTATTGGATATAGTGGTGGTAAGTTAAACACTAAGCACATTTGGCAAGCTAATATTATGCAGCTTTTTTTGTGTGAGAGTGATTCAGCTGAATTTACATGTCTGCACTAGAAGTGCTGAATGCAACAAAAAGTACTAGCAAATGTTCACATCAGTGAATATTATAATTTTTTGTTAATTGCATTTTTTTTTAGCTTTTTGCAATTTTTTTTAGCTTTCTACAAACAGGCACATTTGACTACATTTATTTTGTGTCATGAGTACAACAGAATTATATTTGAAATGGTTGTTTCACTATCTTAAAAGCTAGTTGTGCTTTCAGGAGGCATATTAATCCAGAAYCATTACTTGCCTAAACTCATCTACTGTACAACAAAATTTGCAAGCAGCATGTACACAGTTTGGTGACCACAAAAACTTGAGAAGTGCTCTACTGGGTCAGATGAATTTTGTTTCTGATAATGGCTCTATAAGAC
The DNA here is from genome assembly GCA_035582835.1 of Phoebastria nigripes. Taxonomy (NCBI): domain Eukaryota; kingdom Metazoa; phylum Chordata; class Aves; order Procellariiformes; family Diomedeidae; genus Phoebastria; species Phoebastria nigripes. Next base: position 58,407 of record JAYKAV010002978.1, read on the forward strand.
TTAAAGAGAGTTATTTTGTATTCTTTGTACTTTCYAAACCTGTTGTGTTAAGGATATCAGAGGATATATACTCCTGTAGATTTTTACTGTGCATTTAAGGACCTGTTGCCCATGAATTGCCTAAACTTTTTTTGAACATGCTGAATTGCCTGCCTCCACAGCTGCCTGTAACAACAAGTTCCAGAAGTTTAGTACATACTCAGTAAACTCTATTTGCTTCTATTGCTGAAACAATTTTGAACAATACAAAAATTATAGTATTCAGCTTCTATCCACATATTTCATGAACAAAATGGAAATCCATATTTATCATACAAATTGTTTATAGGATATAATTTTCCCATTCTTCATTGTTATGCTAGGATGTGACTCAGTAGATTATCAGAACATGACACACAATTTTCCTGGTATGTCCTGATAACCTCTCTTTCAGTGCCAAGTCTTTCAGTGATCACGAAAGGACTTGAGAATTCCCAGCTCCAACTCTATTRCCTGCAGAATATCTAAATGATCGTATGCTTGTAGGAAGATAGCTCTTTTTAAGTGACAGAACTTATTTTATTTTATTTTATTTATTTATTTTCATTACTGATATTTTCCTTTAAAGATTTGGGTTTGTAGTACTATGCTTTGCAAAGTAGAAGGGTAGATCATTTGCCCAAAATATGTACTGTGCCTAAAACACATGCTCTCTTTAAGTGAGAGAATTTAAGATGTGTGATGTTTTGGTTTCAAAATACAGATATGAAGAAATTCATTATAACAGGTTGTTAGGAGTGAGGCAAGGATTCCCAACTGAAAATGTAAGTACATTTAGAAAACCTACTTTTAAACCCACTTTGGGCATGCCAACTTTAACTTTTCAATTCTCTAGTATTTTCATCAGCACTGAGTTTATTGAAAAGAGGAGAAAAAATGAAGGAGTATGGCAAAACCTGTGTGTTCAGAAATCATGTTACTTTTCTGAGGGAGCTGAGAATAAATAACTGATTTTAAAGCAGCCAGGATGGCTTTAAGACCTTTCTAGAAGCCTCTGAATTTCAAATTACAGACAGCACTCAAAAGGCAGCAGAGCAATAGTGCTGAAAAGAGCACTTAGTGAGAAGATCTGGCCCTTTTTGAGCTCACCTTTTTGCAGTGTTATTTCTATCTTTGTGAATTTTTTTGTAAGGTGAAAACATTCATCTTCATAACAACTCTGATGACAGATTCAAAATGTATTGACCTTGGAGAAAGACATTTTTAATGTTGCACTCCAGCTGAGATGAAAATACTGCATTTCATAACATTCAGGTTGCAAACGCCAAGGAACAAATTTGTACTTGTATGCATTACCCCCTGTTCTTCCTTATAATGTGTCATGATGCTAAATAATATTCCTGAATTTTTCTTTTATGTTTTATTCTCATGAGACACATTGGATGTGGGATATGGTATTGCATTATCTTTTTTTCTTTCTGGGCAGAAGAAACTATTTTTTCATCAGTTAAAGTGGAAAATGTGGAAACAGAAAACCTGTTACTTTATAGTAAATACAAAAAAATCTGAAAACTTAATGCTGAAAATCGCTAAATGCCTTTGTCATTACTTTTCTTCTGTTCACTGTCAAGAGGTTGCTACAGCAGCCTCTGCTGATTCCTTTTACAGCATTTTTCTGCAGAAACTCTGTGAAACTTTCTGTTGGGGAAATTTGGTGAATATATCCTCCAGCTACAACAGAAAGATGAAAGCCAAAACTTTATTTTTTTTATTCCAGATAAGGAATGCATAACCCTATACCCACTGATGATTGCTGCAGTGTTTTTGCCATTTCCTAGCCAATCGCACAGTGTTATTCAGCTCCTCTGGGAACTATTTTTGCTTTGCCAGCAGAAGATACGCTATCACGAAATTACAGCTTATATCACTTCCTGGTCTGTTGGCCTGTTATGACTGCATTTCATTTCCAGCTCGTAAAATTTGATGTTTGTAAATAGCAAGCCCATCATTTCTTATCAGAGTATGTCCAGCATAACTGCCATTAATTATAAAACTCTCCATCATCCCAGGTTACTGTATTGAAATATCATGAGAAGAAATTACTGCTGGGACTTCTGTCATCAATTGGACATATATTTTCAACCTGTTCCTCAAAAAATAATGTAAATTATGCCTCTGGTTATGGCTTGGTGAATGTTATTTTAATAATAGATAATGGCTATTACTGATTCCCTGAACAATTTTAGAAGACGGTAACAGAAAATTTTATCCAGAGGTGAGGCAGGCACTAAGGACAACTGTTGACAGCTCTGCAGCATCTTTGTTCTGACCTGTATCTGGAAATTAACTTGCTACTTCCTTTGGATTTAAATAAACAAACTGTTCTGTTCCTTAAATAAAAATAAAGTCCTTGACTAGTGTAAACACTACTTAGCAACAAATATTCTATTGGTGTTTCTTGGGAATATTGTTTTGGTTTTGTCTAAGGTTAATAAGCAATTTAAGGATATGATCCAGAGATCTGCCCCAAGGCTGGATAGTTATGAGTGGTAGGGTATGTTGGCAAGTATGGGCAAGTGCCTATGACAGTAGTCACCTCCAATGTTTTGGAATTTCACCCCGGAACAAGTGCAGAATCCTGAAAAACTGGTAAAGTATTTGGAAAAAGTATGTTGTCACCCTGGCAACTCCAGAGAGACACAAATCACTGCAATGTGCTGGGGCCTGGCCTACGCCTACTAAGCCCTGTTCAACACTATTCAGAACCCTCAAGGGGAAGAGAAGGTCTCTGGATCTGACGACAAAACGACAGGCGCTGTGGCCACTCCAACCCCCGCGACAGTCACTGCGGCTACTCCAACCCCCACAACAGAGAACGACCCATGCTGGTATCAGTCGCCCCTATACGCAAGAAGAAATACACAAGAAAATCAGCTCGTTTAGTAAGACATGAAGATGAACCAGGGCCATCACGAGAACAGGAGAAGGAAGAGGCAGAAGCCATAAATGAGACAGAAACCACCCAATCCCTATCCCTGAGTGAGCTGCGAGATATGTGAAAAGATTTCAGCCGTCATCCAGGCAAGCACATTGTCACCTGGCTGCTCTGATGCTGGAATAACGGGGCCAGTGGCCTCGAATTAGAAGGTAGGGAAGCCAAGCAGCTGGGATCCCTTCCTAGGGAAGAGGGCATTCACAAAGCAATTGGAAAAGGGGCACAAGTCCTCAGCCTCTGGAGGTGGCTCCTGTCAGGCGTGAAGGAAAGGTATCCGTTCAAAGAAGATGTTATATGTCACCCAGGCAATTGGACCACCATGGAGAGAGGTATCCAGTACCTGAGGGAATGAGCCATGCTGGAGGTGATTTATGATGACCTGAACAATGAGCAATTACCCAAAGATCCAGATGAAGTCAAGTGCATGCGACCCATGTGGCGGAAGTTTGTACGGAGCGCACCACTATTGCATGCCAGCTCACTGGCAGCAATGACCTGGAAAGACGGAGAGGAACAAACGGTGGATGAATTGGCTGGCCAGCTCCAGCAATACGAAGAAATTCTCTCTTCCTCACTACGGGCCTGTGTCTTGGCTGTGGAGAAACTGCCGGACATGATAGCCAAGAAACTGTCCCGGGAGTTCCAGCAATTCAAGGAGGGTATGTCCTACTCCCCACCTGTACGGACCAGTATCTCAGCCATTAGGAGTAAGTGTCCCTCTGCTCAAGAGAGAAGATACAGTGGATACACACCGCGGGGCACCCTGTGGTTTTACCTGCATGACCATGGAGAGGACATGAGGAAGTGGGATGGAAAATCTACCTCAACCCTAGAGGCAYGRGTACRTGAGTTGCAAGGAAAAACAATCACAAAATGGGGTTCTTCCAGGAAAATTCCTGCTCCAGTTTCCAGTGAGCAGTTCCCCAGAGTAGAAGGGCTGATTTTACTTCCAATCTTAATAAAGGGACTTCTGATTCGCTTTTACAAGAAGTGAGTAACAAATACTATGAGGAGGACTAGAGGGGCCCTGCCTCCAGCCAGGTGGAGGAAAGAGACAACCGGGTTTACTGGACTGTGTGGATTCCATGGCCTGGCAGATAAGTCCCACAGGAGTATAAAGCTCTAGTAGACACAAGTGCACAGTGTAACCTAATGCCATCAAGCTGTAAAGGGGCAGAACCCATTTGTATTTCTGGAGTGACAGGGGGATCCCAACAGCTAACTGTACTGGAGGCCGAAGTGAGTGCCACTCATTCCCAGTTGGGGAAAAAAATCACCCCATTGTGACTGGCCCAGAGGCTCCGTGCATCCTTGGCATAGGCTACCTCAGGAGAGGGCATTTCAAGGACCAAAAAGGGTACCAGTGGGCTTTTGGTGTAGCTGCCTTGGAGACGGAGGAAATTAAACAGCTGTCCACCTTGCCCAGTCCCTCGGAGGACCCTTCTGTTGTGGGGTTGCTGGGGGTCAAAGAACAACAGGTGCCAATYGCTACCACAACGGTGCACTGGCGGCAATATTGCACCAACCGAGACTCCCTGATTCCCATCCATAAGCTGATTCGTCGACTGGAGAGCCAGGGAGTGATCAGCAAGACTCACTCACCCTTTAACAGTCCCATATGGCCAGTGCAAAAGTCTAATGGAGAGTGGAGACTAACAGTAGACTATYGTGGCCTGAACGAAGTCACGCCGCCATTGAGTGCTGCCGTGCCAGGCATGCTCGAACTTCAATACRAACTGGAGTCAAAGGCAGCCAAGTGGTATGCCACCACTGATATCACTAATGCCTTTTTCTCAATCCCTTTGGCGGCAGAGTGCAGGCCACAGTTTGCTTTCACGTGGAGGGGCGTCTGGTACACCTGGAGTCGACTGCCCCAGGGGTGGAAACACAGCCCCACCATTTGCCATGGACTGATCCACACCGCACTGGAACAGGGTGAGGCTCCGGAACACCTGCAATACATTGATGACATCATHRTATGGGGCAACACAGCAGMAGARGTTTTTGAGAAAGGGAAGAAAATAGTCCAAATCCTTCTGAAGGCCGGTTTTGCCATAAAACAAAGTCAAGGGACCTGCACAAGAGATCCAGTTTTTAGGAATAAAATGGCAAGATGGACATCGTCACATCCCAATGGATGTGATCAACAAAATAACAGCCATGTCTCCACCAACTAGCAAAAAGGAAACACAAGCCTTCTTAGGTGTTGTGGGTTTTTGGAGAATGCATATTCCAAATTACAGTCTGATTGTAAGCCCTCTCTATCAACCAACGCACGCACTATGAGAAACGAACAGGACAAACTGGGGGTGTTGATCCATTCCCAGAGCTATGATATCATTGTTATTAGTGAGATTTGATGGAATGAGTCCCATAGCTGGGGTGGTGGGGTGGAGGGCTATAGGCTGTTCAGGAGGGATAGGTAGGGCAGGTGAAGTGGAGGAGCTGCACTGTATGTAAGGGAGATGTTTGACTGTACAGCCCTTACAGTTAAGGATGGTGTGGTTGAGAGCCTCTGGGTGAGGATTAGGGGGATGGAAAACAAAGCAGATGTTGTTGTGAGTGTCTACTATCAATCGCCCAGCCAGGATGATAGCACTGATGAGTTATTTTAGAGGCAATTAGGAGAAAACTCTGGACTGGTAGCCCCCGTCCTTATGGGAGATGTCAGCTTCCCAGACATCAGCTGGGAATACCATATAGCTGTGACAAGCAAGTCTGGGAAATTCCTTAAGTTTGTGGAAGATAATTTCTTGTCACAAGTACTCAGTGAGCCAACTAGGAAAGATGCCCTCCTAGACTTGTTTGTGAATAGAGAAGGACTCGTAGAAGATGTGATGGTAGGTGGCTGCCTTGGCTACAGTGATCACAAAATGGTTCAGTTTAAATTTTTTGGTGTAATAAGAAAAAAGGTCAGCAGAGTTGCTACCCTGGATTTTAAGAGAGCAAACTTTAAGTTACTCGGGGAACTACTTAGCAGTGTTTCCTGGGAATCTGCCTTTGAGGGCTTAGGGGTCCGTGACAGCTGGTCAGCTTTTAAGAACCACCTTTTAGAAGCACAGAAGCAGGCAATCCCATTGTGTTGAAAGTCAAGCAAGTGGGGCAGAAGACCAGTTTGGCTGAACAGGGAACTCCTCATGGAGCTCAGGCAGAAAAATAAATTGTAAGATCTCTGGAAGTGAGATCAGGCTTTGCAGGAGCTAGCAGATGTTATGGCAGGACCGCTCTCGATCATCCCAACTTGCTTCACTCAGTAATCCCATTTATACCCTACTTTGTGAAACCCTGAACAATTATGGTTGAAAAGCATGAGATAGAGCTAATATTTGTTAGACAACAAACATTTAACTTTTTGCTGTGGCACACATCTCAAAGGTGACTGTGAGGTGCAGTGTGCTTGCTTTTTCATCCTTGAGGTAGGCCAATGACTCCCAGGACACACACCAGGCACGGGACATGACCAGCTCAGCAGGGCCAGGGGCACCTCCTGCAATCTCTGGAGAGCAGCAGCTACCCCATGCTCCTGCCTCCTACTGACCTAGGAGTGGGACGTAGGAGTCACTGCCTCACACAGACACAAGAAACTATTAGCAACAGGTTTGCTCAGCTTCTTCTGGCTATGTCTAAATTGTGAAAGCACTTTAAAGAGTCTGGAGCTTGGCTTCACCTTATTCGCACCAGGTCAGGGTCAGGGTCAGCAAGGTACATGGCTGGGCAGACGCATACCTACAGCACAGCACAGCCAAGGATCAAAGGTAATGGCCTGCACTCTGGACCCAAAGCCTCTGAGTATGAGGGCCCTGACAGCTAGCATGATAGCATGGAACAAGAGAGGGAGTCACACATTTTCTCCCTTAGTCCTAGTTGGGATGAGTGAAGACCAGAGCCGCACAAGACATAAGACATGACTGCAGAGGGCACTCTCCTTGCACAGGAGTCTCTGATATTACACAGTGCCAGAGAGAAAAACACAATTTAGAACCCAAACATTTGAACCGCTAAGAGCCCTGAAAGGCTAAGCTAATACAAAATGTTATTTAAGGTAAGGGTAATGAAAAAGGATGCTCAGCAGTTGGAACCTGGAGATATGGGTCTGATGAGATACCAGTTGGAGAGTGATTTTTTGTGCTTATAGTTGTTGCCATGTGAGCATATGGGTGATGACTGTAGAGGATAAGAAGGGAGGACAGGATTATGGCACTCAACAGACACCTGCAGTTAATGAGAGACTACTTTATACTGTGTTGGATTTCCAAAACACCTGAATAAAGAATGCAGTTCATCAAATGTAAGCGCTCCCTTCTTTAAGTGAACAGCAAAAAACCCAGCAGGCAAATTAGAGATTAAAGCTCATTTCTGCTTGCAGACAGGGTAAAATAGGGGCCACATAGGCACTTTCATTAATTCAGGCTCAAGTCCCTTTCTAGGCTTATTTTGGTCATTATTTGTCACCTTATATTTGTATGCATGACAGTTCTTTTTAGTACAGAACAGAATCCAGCCCTGAGTATGTTTGAAATAAACAGTGAAAGATTTTCATTCAATAATCTCTAATTCAGCTGCCTTCATAGAAGCAATTAGCAGAAATGAAGAGGAAATTTGTTCAGTCATTCCTTCAGATATTTCCTGAAACCGTTTCTCTCTGTCTCTTAGTGTATTTGACTTTCAAAAATTTATTAAAAAAACAAAACAAAACAAAACAAAAACCCCAAACCCCCAAAAACCAAACCAAAAAACCCCAAACCTTCATTTTGGTGCAAGGTAATAAAAAAAAAAATTGGAGTTAATGTTGCCTCTTTTTTCCATGGCATTAAGGCATCCCAGAACAGACTAGGATAATGTTCAGATAAGTGTATTGGGAAACATGAGCGGAATGTTTGGGAAAATTCTGGCCCAGAATTTTTTTCAGGAAGTGATGCTTTGGATATACCTGATGAGCTGCAGTTCAGCTTTTCTGATTAAATAGTAAGATCTTATGAATGGATGATTCTTTTCTAATCTAATGGTAACCAGAGAAACAGGTTCCTTGTTCAAAAACTCATGATGATGAATACAGATAAGCTATCTGCATTATTTTATACTGTCTATTAATGGTGCTTCATTTAAGGAAAGTTTAACTGAAAGTAAGGCCAATTTAAAAGTTTGGTTTTATCTCAAAGATAACATTCTGAATTCAGAAGCTTCATCTCTTCATACCATTTGATAGTATAGATAAAAAAGAGAAGTAATATCTACACACTGAATCTTGCAGAGGGAAAAATATCTCTTCTAGATAAATACAGCTATATCAAAAGTATCTATCACAAATCAAGTGGGGAACTGAACTGAGCAAATATGTTTTGAGAAGCTGCTCTTGAAAAAACTAATTTATGAAGCATTGCCAACAGTAAATATGCTTTGAGGTTTGGTGTTAATACATATTTCAGTTATCACTATGGAAACTCAGAGTAACGACTTAGCTAAAGATCTATAAATACGTGAGTAAAAACAGAAACAGATTTCCAAGCAGCAGCTGAGGGCAGAAACAAATGTATCTGTCTTTGCTTACGGCAGTAATCGCCAGAGTAGAAGTACCAAAAGGTTTCCACTGGCATTTCTGGGTTTCAGTTCCTTTTCAAAACAGTAAATTTGCAATAACAATTCAGAACACTTCAGCATATCTTTCAGCTAAATGTTTCAATGTATACACAAATGTCTAGCTCAGCTGGGGAGGGATACAACCTAAAAACTAGAAAAGTCTTAAAATGTTCATTTTCTACAATATAATTCAACTGATAATTGAGAAAAACAGGTAGATATTGACTAAGGTAATACTTGAAGGAAACTAGATGGTTCTGTGATTTAAAACTGTTGGTCAGATGCATACATATAAATATAAACTGGAAAACTTGATTATTAAGCTGAGTTGTTTACGATCAATGTTTAATCTTCCTTCCCTCTTCCCAGCATTGCTTCAGAACTTGTTGTAGTTTGGGATATCAAATGATAACATACACAACCAGTGATAAAACATTGAGCTTAAGAGCTGTACTTTGATGTGCACTCCCTGAAAATTTCTGAAATTCCTTGATTTTTAAAAAAATATCCCAAATATATCAGGAATGAAGTTACAGACTACAAATCACATTAGGCCTTGAACAAAAAAAGGGTTTTTTGAATACCTGTCACTCAGTTATGTCTACTTTAAAAAAAACCCTTTGGGTATATTCTTTGTAACACACACATTGATGTATTGTTGTTTAAGACGTGTTGTGAAGAACTGATGGTTTTACAAGAAAATTCTGAAACATACATATTCAAGGATGTTCAGACAAGAATACTACAAAGATAAAGTCTGTAGGGAAAGGTAGCATCTTTTATTGAAACAGCTGATATAGCAGGGAAAAGGAGATAGCTTTTGGACTTGCAGACCTTTTACGAAAGCCCCCTGTGTGTCAAATCCTTTATCTACTCCTTTTCCAGTTGGTTCAGTAGGAGAGATTACCTCTCCCTTTAAACTTTGCCTCTTATGCTTTGTTGCTATACTGGTTTAACACCACTGCTTCTAAAATAATACACAGATGTGTTCTAGTAACGTATAAAAAAAAGATTAATTTTTTTTTTCTATGTTGCTCCTATAATACACAGAGAGCGCCAGCCTCACTTCATTTGCTTCTAGAAGCAGCAGCTAACCCACTTGTTTCCCACCTGATTAATGCTTCAGACTAGTGTTTTTAGTTCCTAACCCCTTCGGTTTCTCTGACTTCATTTCCCTTCAGTTCCCAGCTTTTTCTCCCAGGGAGACAGGGAGATGTCCTGACTTCTGTTCTCATTTCTAAGCTTGCCTCATAGTTTGTACTCTGAGGCTAACTTCTCCGCTGGTCATATTATTATCATAGAATCATAGAATCATTAAGGTTGGAAAAGACCTCTAAGATCATCAAGTCCAACCGTCAACCCAACACCACCATGCCCACTAAACCATGTCCCTAAGTGCCTCATCTACACG
>JAYKAV010002978.1:70143-178528 GCA_035582835.1 Phoebastria nigripes
TTTTTTTCCTGAGTCGCAGGAAGAGCTCCCGGTTCAGCCAGGCTGGTCGTCTTCCCCGCCCGTTCTTCCTACAGCACATGGGGACAGCCTGCTCCTGCACCTTTAAGACTTCCTTATTATTATGCGTAGATAGATATTTGTTTGTAAACATTACAAATTATTATAAGTTTAATGCACATTCAGTAAAGCTCTAATTTTAATTTCTATTCTAGAAACCTGAAATAGAGTGCTGTAGAATCATAGAGGGTTTAGAGGATTTTTACAGTTTTTGTTTCCTCCTTGCCATTCTTAAAATATATGACTCGCTCAGGTCAGCCTAGAAATAAGTGAATTGAACAATTCACTTATTCAGATTTGGCAGAGCTTGAGGTTTCTATTTTAAGAGCATGCTGGCCTTAAATTAGAAATCACGTGTCTGGCTTGAATGCTCCTAAGAAATACACATATTGACATTCTGATTTTCTCATAATGTAGCTACCAGCTATTCTAAGAACAGAAACTAAGAGCAGCTGAGGGTTAAGCTATTCATAGATCCAAAATGAAAGATGAAATGTATGAATTTAGAAGGGAAATCTTGYCCTTGACAGTGTCTTCTGGGAAGGGCAAATTTAAGAAACAGAAACATGTACATACATACACACGCATAGGCCTCTTCTGAGTACACAGAGTATCTATTTAGTGGGTCCTTTTGCTATAATATGGCTTCTCAACAACTTCTTCGCTGAGCCTGCAAAGAACTGAACGCTTTGAAAATAAAATACTGACTCAGACTACAGAAAACAAGTAGGGCTGGGTCTAAAGGATGTCTGGATGTCTAAAAAGATTTTTTTTTTTAATGTAAATATTTAAGTCTAAACCTGAAATCCAACCATCCTGGCAATGTTCAACAATGATTCCTGGCTCATTAGATGATCTTTCTGGTCTTGAATGGTATCATCAGTTCTCCGTTTTCTGTGTGGTCATAAGTGGTTTTACCGCTGCAGACAGTAGTGGTCTGGAAAGGATCTCTGTTAACGCTAGAGCTTCTGAACGAAGAAAGTCCTCACTATTCCTTTCTGTGATCAGAAGATCAGACTGATCTTTTACATTTTCCTTGTAGTCTTTTGTAGGTAGGTACCTTATAGTTATATTCCAGAAAACCTAGTGGTTTGCCAGTGCCCCCTTTGGCATTTGGTCCTTTCCTTTCCTCCCCTCACCTATTTCTCTAAGGAATGACTTGGCCTGTGATAGAATGCAATTATTACCAGTCACTGATACAAGGTAGTACTTCCATGCTTTTTTCCTTAATTTCCATGTAATAAAAAATATTTTACAAGTTTTTTCCTTCTACTGATAATAGCTGATATTCAGCTAATTTACTAATAATAACTGATAATATCAGAAGCAAATGATATCTACAAGTAAATGCCATATACATTCTGGCTGTTTTTCTGTTTCACTTGTTCTTTAAAGCACTTCTCATCTAGATTAATGTATTCAAAACCTCATTTCAATTATTTTTATTATGCCTGGCTTCAGCTTTCCGCCATTAAAAATGTGAGTGTACAGTTCATTTAAGGATTCAATATCCCTGTTAGACAGTAATTCATGTCAGCTTCTCCACTTACATTCCAGCAATTCATGGGATTTAGTTGATTTATAGAAGTATTTGGAACTGGAACCYGGCCTCTGCCACAGAATATGGTTTTGTGTAGGGACTATTTTACACGCTAAAGCATGACAGTTAGTAATAAGCCATTTCTGTTTTGGCCAGCTGGTCATGATATTGTGTTTTCTGATTATCTAAAGGCAACTTTCTTTCTCTTTCACCTCCACTTTTTAAATATTTATTTAGGCACTAAACTGTCTGCTTCTCAATGCTGGAGATGATAGCTGCTTGGCCAGTCTTGGCATGAGTCCCAAAAATTAGAAGTGAAAGAACTGAGACAGATACGGAGGTGGAAGTAACATTTTTAGCGTTTATATAAAAAATTCCTTTTGCAGCTGTGGTGAAATGTGTCTTTAGCTTTCACCATGCCAGTTTGATGAAGTGAAACATTTTCTGGAGCAGGGCAAGACAAAATCCTTATATGTCTGAATTGGAAGCTTTTACTCTGGAATGTATTAATACTTGTATCCTAGTTTTGAAGAGCTGAATTGAGATTTAGAGCTAAAAAATAAGAGCAAGATGCAAATGGGTTTAGAAGTCAGTGCCGGGAGTGGTTTCACCTAATGACCACTTGTGACTGAATGAAGTGGAGCAGGCAGTGCAAACGCAGGGCCAGAAGGCTGCATAGTCATTCAATTCCATTGGATTCCTGCTGAATAATTTGCAACGTATTATCTCGGGGAAGGAAGAGACTCCTCATGACTAGGCATGGGCATGTACATTGGTGAGCCATACTTGGAGCTCGGAAGATGTCTTTGCCTCAGGATGTCTGTCATAATTTCTCTTTCACTGTTCCAAATAATCACTCTTCTTTTCCTGAAGAGTGAAGCTTTCAAGGATGTACTGTATTACCTCTAATGGGCTTCCCTGAACCAAAGTATGGAGATGCTTGCTAGCAAGCAAATCAGTTGGGCAGACACCATTTTTAAGAACTGCAGCATAATAAATCAGAACCAACCTGTACTTGTTTTTGCCATTCTTTAAATGTCTTATTTATTCTCATCTCTATGAACCTGCAGCTATCTGAAGAGTAATGTATTGAAGTGACAGAGATAAAGCAACAGTAAAATGCAAACACAGTAAACTGAAACTTTTTGAACAGGTCAGGATGTGGCTGATTATCAGTACAATCTCTTCTGGAGTACCATGTTTTGAGGAGATCAGCTCCCTATGATTCATAGAAATGCTCTGAAAAAAATCTTGAAGCTTGGGATTCTCTAAAAATACAAACAATAATCAGACATATGAAGATGGATGAAAATTGTAATTTTATATACCTTGATGGCATTAAAGGAAAGCTGATGGCATGAGGTGTTCATGGCATGAGGTTGCTCTGGCATAATGTGATTGTCTAACACTGACAAAGCTGAGATGAGACAATACGCCTGGCCACCAGAACCCTTGTCAAATATGGTCCTGACATTTGGTGATGCATTGATATTAAACAATCTTTTGATTGTTTCAACCTATATACACTCAAGATCAGAAGACACATCTGCAACTGCAGGAAAATTTGCTGGTGGTATTCCCAGTGCACGGGGTACACCTTGTTGAGGAAGACAAGCCTCCCAGCCTGGCAGGCTGAGGCATGCTGGGTCATTTTGTTGTGTTAATCATATTTCAGCCTGAGTATAGTGATGAAGCTACTGTTGCTTGCATGTACATATTTCTTTCTTTAGTCATCTTTCAATCTCTTGTTTTAGGCAGAGGATATCTTGTCAGTGCATTTGCTGTGAGGTAGATCCTATAAAGGATGTGAAAGACTCTACCAAATACCTCTAAACACAAATTTAAACTTGTAACAATAACTGTCAAGACATACTGAAGATAAACTAGTACCAGTGGTTATAGACTACTTTGCTTAGTACTTCAAAGTTTGGGCTGAAATTTTAGGCTTGATTGTTTTGGACTCTTTTAGTTTTCTCAGTCTGTGCAGCAACTTTGGGAATGATTTATTTTCACAGTTGAGATCTCAATGTGTCTCAGCCTCAGAATAAAACTTAATTCTTTGCTTGCCTTACAGCTTCACAGTGAGTTCTTAAGTGTTTATCTATACAATGCTTTCCCCTATAAATATCATCTTGAGCAGTAAACAGCCAGATAGTATTACAGGGGGTTTTTTAGGGATTTTTTTCTAAAACGTGAAGTTTTTTATTAGATGGTAGATCATGACATGGGGCAAGGCAGACCTCTATATTTTCTCATCATAATGGTGATATCAGATACGATGTCAGTCTTGATGCACCTGGAAGTGTTTTGGAGCATAACATCTGCATCTAAAGGCTCTGTTTACCTATGACAACTAAAACCTTACAGCTGAGAAGTTTTCTCATCATTATTGACCTCACCTAGATTTTTTGTGGGACATTTGCACCCTGGATGGCTTTTCTGCATAAATGCCATACTTACGTTATCTGCTACACATCTTTCTTAGTGGAAAATTAGTCATGTGAACGCCTACTGTTGTTCAATACAGTTCATGCACTGACTCTGCTTTGAACTCATCATTAGCATTATTCTCCCTCTCAGATGGTTTGTGAAGTTCTTGTGGACTAGGAAAAATGACTGTTCTTTCCTTAAAGGCAGTATCGCACCATAACTTACTTATTGTTGAGTGTGGGAGCTGCAGCACAGCTTATATTGCTTTCCTTGCTACTCTTGGCTTATCTACCTATTTCTTTCTTGAGTGCCAAATCACTGTTGAGCTTCAGTCTGAGTGTCATTCAGCAGGCTCCCTTACCCTAAATAATAACCTTCTGTCATTAAACCTGTTTATGAAGCTATAGAGTTGTGCAAGACTGCGGAGGGTTGTGCCAATATTTTCTATGGATTCCTTCCTCATGAAATGATGAAAAACACTTCTCTCATAAATGACATTTCAGAGGGAATTAAAGAGGTATCAGATTTAGTGATGATGGCATTATATGATTTCTTGGGTTTTGATTTTTCTTTTTAGTTGCATACCTGAAAGATGCCATGATTCCTTCAGCCTACCGGTTTTTCAAGTACAGATCTTTTTTTTTTCCTCTTCTGGCTTACATTTTAGGTTAGGCAATGTGAAATAGGTCTGACTGATAAGCTAAAACATATCTTCTTATCCACTCACCACCTGCACTGAGAGAAAATTTGTGCCTAAGGAAAGACAGTGGAGTAGTAAGGAAGTCAAACTTTGCTCACATCAGCAGCAGTGGGGGAGGTCACAGAGCTGAACAGTGATGAAGAACAGATGACCCTTGTACATGAAACAGTTGGGGAACATAAAAAGTAGATGATCTGTTAGAATGAGAAAGAGTCATGCTAAATAATTTATTCAAACTTCTGCTTTTCTACTGTCTGCAAAATGTTAATAAGTAATAATAATAATAATGAAAAAGATTCCATTCACCTTTTTGGGAGAATTCTTCTTCTATTCCAGTAATGTGAATTAACATAATATTAACAAAATGTTGTTTATGAATGGTATAAGTAAATTCTTAACATCCATACACATGGTTTCAGTTTGGAGTTTGATTTTCCTTTCTGTTGCTCCTGTGTTAAACTAGGAGGATTTTGCATGAAGCTAGTTAAATCACAAGGATGAAAACTGAAGTAAATGAGAGAAGAATTAGGTCCTACATTCATGTATTTTGACTACTTAAGATTAACTGTTCATGGAAAGTGATCCCAAAAGAATCTCAAACAAGTTCTACTTGAAATTAGTTTTCAGACTCAAATGAATTATGACAATTCAYTATTGCTTCAGCTCTCCTTCTAGCAACTAAGTGATAGTGACATTTATATTAAGGTCACCTAATGCTTCTTATTAAAATATCTCATATCTCAGCTATCAGTGGCTTATATTTTGGGGAAATCTTGCCACTCATGATAAAATATTCTGCCTTTTATCCTTGTCTCAAGCTGTTCTTCCTCCTCCCTGCCACTCAAAAAAAAAGTTTTGGTAATAACAAATTAGTCTCTTTTCAGTGTAAAGTACAGAATACATGGGCAGACTCAACATCTTTGAATATCTTTTTTATTTTACTAGGTTAGGACTTTGGAAACAGATGGTGGATTATGGTAGAAACAATCAGCGCCCTGTGTGAACATGAAATAGTGTCTCATTTTCTTTTGTAGTTTAGTTTGCTCCAAATTCAAAACAATAGTTAATGGAACAGCCCCCTGGGCGAAGGAAATACTTAAAGCTAACATAGCGATAAAAACTTTCCTCCAACCTGAGAAGACATTGTTGATTTATAATATTACCTAAAAGTGAACTGCGGTCTACATCTTATTGAAGACCTGCCTATCAGTAATTCTCCTTTTTTTAATGTGCATTAGACGACTGGGATTTCCAGTTCTAAAGAACTGAGTTTTGCATAACCGCTTTTATACAGAAATTATTTAGAAATGTAAACATTTCCTTCATGTCAACTGACATGCAAGAAGAGTGTAATTAATAATACATTATCATAAAATTGTTTAAAACAGCTGGAACAGTAGCATAGAAATAAACAGCTATTTATTTTTCAAATTAGTATGAAGTCATTCTGCTTAGCAATTCTAATTGTATATGCTATAAGTGCTATATTCCTATTCTTTCTAAGAAGCATTTCTGAAATACCACTGAAACTGGTATCATTTTCTTTCTATTTTGTGTAGAAAATGTTTTTTTTCTTAATTGTATTGTGCAAGATAAGAAAAAAAGTTGGAACGAGACTGAGAGAAAAAGATGTTGTTACATCTTTCAGTGATTTTATTGATTTATATATCCCTATATAATGAAAGTAAGCTTATTTCTCTTGTTCATCCATTTCTTCATTGACTTTGTATGGYGGTCCATCACATTCCATTGATCTTTACATGTCATGCAACCACAGACTGAAAACAACAGCTTCATCACACATGAGCAGATGCTCCCTACTCATTCTGCAGGGATGGGATACATTTCAATATTGTTGACTGATCCCTGCTACACAAAGGCTGGCTATGTTGGCAAGGGAGAGCACTTATGGGAGGGTTGGGCACTGGACAATACACTGCTTAATACCTTGCTGTAATTTCTCTATTAAAGATGTACATGGAACAGGTAAAGTGCACAGATCATAGCTTTCACTCTGTGAGGGAAGTAAAAGCTTACAGCGGCAAGGTTACTTGATAATTATAATTGAACTACTATGTATTGACTTCTGAGGGTGAGAGGGATGGTGATACAGGTAATAGTTTGCAATGCCCATCCATGCTCCACCACAGGCATTTTTCAAGAATCATGATCTCTGCATTTGTGTGTCCATTCTCTGTTTCACAGAATTACTCAAGGATTAGTAATGTGTGCAAGGTAGTGGTGCTGGGACACTGAGGTGTTGCAGGTACACAAGGTGGACTATTTTGATTCACTCTCCTGTAACAGACAAAATAAATTGATGAGAAAGCTGTTTCATACAGGCTGAAAGCAGGCTAGCTCTGTGTCGTGGTTTAATCCCAGCCAGAAACTAAGCACCACACAGCCGCTCKCTCACTCCCACCAGGTGGGAGATGGGGGAGGGAATCGGAAGGGTAAAAGCGAGAAAACTCATGGGTTGAGATAAAGACAGTTTAATAGGTAAAGCCAAAGCCGCACACAGAAGCAAAGCAAAACAAGGAATTCATTCACTACTTCTCATCGGCAGGCAGGTGTTCAGCCATCTCCAGGAAAGCAGGGCTCCATCACRYGTAACGGTTACTTGGGAAGACAAACGCCATCACTCTGAACGTCCCCCCTTCCTTCTTTTTCCCCCAACTTTATATGCTGAGCATGATGTCATATGGTATGGAATACCCCGTTGGCCAGTTGGGGTCAGCTGTCCCGGCTGCAACCCCTCCCAGCTTCTTGTGCACCTCGCAGAGCATGGGAAGCTGAAAAGTCCTTGACTAGTGTAAATGCTACTTAGCAACAACTAAAACATCAGTGTGTTATCAATATTATTCTCACACTAAATCCAAAACATAGCACTATACCAACKACCAGGAAGAAAATTAACTCTATCCCAGCTGAAACCAGGACAGTATCCACCCCTTATTCCATACCATTTACATCATGCTCAGGTTCTACACTATCCAATACATTCTCATTAACCCCCCCACACACACTTCTGATCCTTTGATATAATATACAGATATCATTCCCTTAGTCTATGGACCACCCCTGTGAAATGTCTGTAAAATGTCCATAAATATCCACAAAATGTCCCCAAGTTCATTTAGTCCATGGCTTTGGGCTCGATCTCTTATGGTGGTCACTCAGGTCAGGAGAGGTGGTGTGTTGCATGGAGTTATTGGGCACCAAAACCAGCTCAGGTCGGGCCACTGCTGCACTTGCACTGCTTCTTGTAAGGCTTGTGCTCTGTTGGCTCAGGTGGTTCCTGCTATAGTAATTCCCACAACATGAAACTCAGATCATGGGTTACAACAATTTAAAGGTATTTCCATTACAATCTCCACCCCTGGACCCTTTGGACCCAACCATAGGGTTTAACATTACAATGATCCCCTTGCCCCTGGCTCCAGCTTGGATTTACCCACAGACTGCAGTCCCTTAGGGTTGTACCCACTCCAAGTAGAGCCTTATCTATGAGCCACAGTCTCTCCAGGGGTATACCTGCTGCGGTGTAAACTTATCCACAGCCACAGTCACTTTGAGGTGCACTTGTTCCAGCGTGGCCTTCTCCACGGGCCACAATGCCTTCAGAGATATACCTGCTCCACTGTGGTCTTACCCACAGCCACAGTCCCTTCAGAAGTAAACCTGCTCCAACATGGCCTTACCCATGGCTGCAGTCCCTCCAGGGGTGTACCTGTTCTGTCATGGGCTTATCCATGGCCACACACTTTGAAGTGCTCCAGCACGACCTCATGCACAGCCACTGATCCTTCAAGGTGTACCTGCTGCAGCATGGACTTATCCACAGCCACAGATGCTTCGAGGTGTACCTTCTCCAGCGTGGACTTATCCTTGTGCCACAATCCCTTCAGAGGTATACCTGCTGCCGCACAGACATAACCATGGCCACAGACGCTTCAAGATKTACCTGCTCAGGCATGGGCTTATCCACTGCCACAGACGCTTCAGGGTGTCCTGCTCCTGCATGGACGCATCCACAGGTCACAGTCCCTTTGACTCAAGTTCACACTGGAGTTCCAGCCTGTCCAGTGCAGCAGCACAGAAACAGCAGCAATGCCCTGGCCATCTGCCAGCCCAGGCGCATCGCCATGGCTGTTATCAAAATGTTCCCAGGCACAACACAGTAAAATGATCAGCAGTGCAGCAGTACAGCAAGCAGCGAAAGCAGAAAGCAGCCACTAACGAGCACTAGACTCTAATATACAGTAAGGCAAGCAAGCCCCATGGCAAGCACAGGAGCCTGCCAATTAATAGCTAAATAGCAATAACAGCTATAAATTTGATGTAGCACATTCCAATCAAATCTGTTGTTATCTTGAACCCTTTGGCCCCATGCTGGGTGACAAAAAGGACTCTTGTGTTTTAACCCCAGCCAGCAACTAAGCACCACACAGCCACTCTCTCACTCCCCACTGGTGGGATGGGGGAGAGAATCGCAAGGGTAAAAGCGAGAAAACTCATGGGTTGAGATAAAGACAGTTTAATAGGTAAAGCAAAAGCCGTGCACGCAAGCAAAGCAAAACAAGGAATTCATTCACTACTTCCCATCGGCAGGCAGGTGTTCAGCCATCTCCAGGAAAGCAGGGCTCCATCACGYGTAACGGTTACTTGGGAAGACAAACGCCATCGCTCTGAACATCCCCCCTTCCTTCTTCTTCCCCCAACTTTATATGCTGAGCATGACGTCACATGGTATGGAATACCCCGTTGGCCAGTTGGGGTCAGCTGTCCCTGCTGCACCCCCTCCCAGCTTCTTGTGCACCTCGCAGAGCATGGGAAGCTGAAAAGTCCTTGACTAGTGTAAACGCTACTTAGCAACAACTAAAACATCAGTGTGTTATCAACATTCTTCTCATACTAAATCCAAAACACAGCACTATACCAACTACTAGGAAGAAAATTAACTCTATCCCAGCCGAAACCAGGACACACTGTGAATTGCTAAAAGCAGGAAGAATACAGAGATTCCTGGGATGTTCAAATGTGGTGGCTCTGATCCTGGCTCTGCACAGCATGCACAGCAAATGGGTACATGAGCTGACTTTTCTGAGCCAGTTTATGTGATAAAACAGATCATCCTTGGCAGAATCCCTTTCTGTCAGGCTAGAAGTAACATAATTCTTATGGTTCACCATGCTACCACGTGTAGCTTGGGTGTGTTTGCACATCATATTCTGCAGAAGCAGCCCTCATTAATGAAATGGTAGGGTAAGATATTCATTCATCTCCTTGAAAGTATAAAACCCACTTTTTAAGATGCAGAATAAGAAGAGTTTACTTATATCAAACCAGATTAGCAATTATTTATGCTTTAGTTGTGACTCTCCAAAATGATAAAACTCTTGGTAATAAAAGTTGTATTAAAATTGCCTACTACATACAGATTCAATGCCTTCTTAACAAATGCAGGTGCATATTTGTTTTCAAATATTTCTGATCAACCTCAGCTTTCCTAAGGCCMTGTGGCACAGCAAAGGCATACAAGCTTCAGGGGAAATACAAGCTTCATACAAGCTTCAGAGAAAATTCTTGTTCTGATTTCCAAAGACTTACGATTTTACCAACCTTCCGAAGTCCAAATGCAAAACTCTGTAAGTTAAATCAGTGCTAGAAATAAACCATATTGGGGGGGAAACCAGCATGAGGCTTACTAATCCGTTCTCAAATCCTATGCTCCTGTTTCACCCACAATAGCTCCTTTCAGTACTTATTATTTCAATAAATAAAAATTTTATTTCCTTACTGTACCTTCATTTAACATTTTAATGAACCAAACAGTAAGCATTATAAGAGCATTTGAGAATTATATATGTATATTTTTCCTTTATTAGTGTGTGGTTGTAAAAAGCAAGTATGTACTGGGAATTATAGCCTCACAGTCTTGAACACATTTGAATGCAGTAGGCTGCTATAGATATGAAATATTAATATGATATATGATTTTTTTTCAGTGAGAACAGGCATTTGTGAAGCTGGTAAGCAAGGAAATAACAGTTTATTTAATCCTTTCTGTCTAGTCYGAATCTTCTTCAATCAGAAAACTGGGACATATATCTTAGGGTGAAAAACCTAACATTGAAGTCCTCTACCATTACAATTCTCAATTAGATTTGTTTACATCTGCAGGCTTATTTTAAATGTGGAGTTAACTTTCTGAAAAAACAATATAAGCCATTTGGAAAGTATGACTGGAAGCCAAGGTATTATATTTTGATTGAAATGTTGTCCCTTAATTTTAAGACCTAAAAAAGACAATGCAATAGTAAAAATGATCAAATGTGGTCTCCAGACTTCCTTTCTATCCCCAAACAGCCTACTGTTTTCTGAATTGGATGATCTGAAAAATTCTACTGCACTGGAATGTTGCTTCCCATCTAAATTTCTTTAATATTAATTCATCACTTCTACCTTCTCTCCAAAACAGGCCAAATTCACAGAATCACAGGATGGTTGACGTTGGAAGGGACCTCTGGAGGTCATCTTGTCCAACCTCCCTGCTAAAGCAGGGCCACCTAGAGCCTGTTGCCCAGGACTAGGCTTTTGAATATCTCAAAGGATGGAGACTCCACAACTTCTCTGAGCAACCTGTACCAGTTCTCGGTCACCCTCACAGTGAAAAAGTGTTTCCTGATGTTCAGAGGGAACCTCCTGTGTTTCAGGTTGTGCCCATTGCCTCTGGTCCTGTCACCGTGCACCACTGAAAAGAGCCTGGCTCCATCCTCTTTGTACTCTCCCTTCAGGTATTTATATACATTGATGAGATCCCCCCTGAGCCTTCTCTTCTCCAGGCTGAACAGTCCCAGCTCTCCCAGCCTTTCCTCATAGGAGAGATGTCCCAGTCCTTTAATCATCTTTGTGGCCTTTTGCTGGACTCTCTCCAGTATGTCCACGTCTCTATGTCCACRTCTCTCTTGTATGAAGGGGCACAGAACCGGACACAGTACTCCAGGTGTGGCCTCACCAGTGCTGAGTAGAGAGGAAGCATCATCTCCCTCGACATGCTGGCAGCGCTTTGTCTAATGCAGCCCAGGATACCATTAGCCTTCTTTGCAGCAAGGACACATTGCTGGCTCATGTTCAACTTGGTGTCCACCAGGACCCCCAGGGCTTTTTTTACCAAGCTACTTTCCAGCTGGGTTGCCCCCGATACACAGTGGTGCATGGGGTTGTTCCTCCCCAGGTGCAGGACTCTGCACTTCCCCTTGTTGACATTCATGAGGTTCCTGTTGGCCCCTTTCTCCAGCCTGTCAAGGTCCCTCTGGATGGCAGCACAACCCTCTGGCATATCAACCACTCCTCCCAGTTTGGTGTCATCAGCAAACTTGCTACAGGTACACTCTGCCCCATCATTGACCCCTGGGGTACACAGCTAGGTACTGGCCTCCAACTAGACTTCGTGCCACCGATCACCACCCTCTGGGCCCGGCCATTCAGTCAGTTTTCAATCCACTTCAGAATATAGCCCTGATATGGATAAAATGTGATCATCTAGGCAGTTTGTTGCACTTATAACAGCAGGACTGCACTTATAACACTAAAAATACCAATGGATTTAATTCCTTCTTGTTTTCCAAGGCTCTCCCTGGAATAATTTATCATTTCTGTAAATTCAAAATTAGCGGACATATCCATGTGCTTACTTAAGTATTTGCATAAGTATTTTTCTGAATATAGATCTCAGACTGGATATTAAAGTTTCAGTCTGTCTCTTGCCTGTATTGATTTTACCTATCGACAACTCCTTGAAAGGAGGATTAGGTCCTCAGTATAGATAATTTTTTATTTTGTAGAAAGAAACTATAAGAAAGTTATCTAGCTGAAATTTCCTAATCCACACATAACTGTATTTCAAAAAGTCATCTTGTATATGTTGATTGTTTCTGTGATACTAATCTATATTCATAGCTGTATACTGTTTTAAACTAAAGTGGAAATAGTAAAATACCTAATAAAACCTTTTACTTAAAAWGTTGAATCCCATAATTTTGTAACTTCAATTTCCAACATCCAGATTGTGAATGACATGACATTCAAGAGGTCTCTGACATTTCTGGAGGAATTTATGAACTTTAAACAGAGATCACGAGGAAAAGCAAAGCATCACACTGGGCACAGCATATTACTCATTGTTCTTGCCCATGGGTCAGAGAATAATATCTTTTTCTTTACTAACAGATGTCTTGCATAATAGCACCCAATCTTGATTTAAGACAACAAATGATAGCTTCTCTACAGCTTCCTACAATATTATTCTTCAAACCTGTTCATCATAATTTCTTATTTGAATCTTTTGTCCTCATAGGTTCCCTTCCACCTCTGGCTAGTTTTCAGTCCCCTTCCCATTCCAAATTCCACTTCTGTTTCCCTCCAGCCTTCTCCCTCCTTCTCCCTTTCTGGAGCTCCTCGGCCTCACTTCCCTCACATCCTCTACTGTCCCAAGTCTTCACATTCAAGTCTTCATGAAAATCTTTCTTCTCATTTTTCCTTCTGGCTCTCTTGCCCTGACTTTTAATATTTAAGAACAAGCTTTCTGACTCTTGGATGTGAGGCAATAGGGGAAAACAGCCTCTGCTTTTCATGCTCTTTTTTCATGAAAAAAGATGAATTTAACATGATTGGTTAGCAGGGCATGTAGAAAAATATCGTAGTAAGAAAAGTGCTCATTAAGGTTTCTGTTTTTCACAACAAGTTATACAAAATCTGTGTAGACAATGAGTCAGTGAAAGAGTTGAAGTCTGGCTTGACAGAAGTATCTGTCAAAGATAAATAAAGGGTGTGAATAGAACAGCTACTTTTATCATAAACAAGTGTGTTTTCCCCAAGAATAATAAAAAAGTTGGGTGATATGATCTGGTGCTGTATCACATTGCACTCAAATCTAGACAGTGGTCTCAGGTGGCTGTCCCTCACACCAAATGTGAGGTTTGTCACAGCAGTGAAACAGAAGGAAAGTTGAATGCTGGAGAATGACCTGTACTWTATAACCTTGGACATCTCCAAAGATAAACAACAAATGCAATGCAGACTGGAAGATATCTGTTCAGTCCAAGAATCTTATTTAATCAATAGCTAAAGACAGATATCCATTTCCTTATATATATTATCAGCTATCACATATAAAGATTATAGCTGCAAATTGATAAGCCTCTGTCAAACATGTGCAAAAAACTTTTTTTAAATAACTAAACCAGTCAAATTTAGGCAAAAATATACCTGACATAAATGACCTCTCCGCCATATTCCAAAGCCCAAAGCAAGCAACAGAAAATGACTTGGGAAAGGTCATCAACAGTTTGCTGTTTTACTGAATATGGGCAAGAGTTTGTACTGCTCTCTAATCCCTTTCCTGAACACCTGAAATATTTCATTTACATTTTTCCTCTGATTTTAGCTGGAATGTGGAAACCCAGCATAAATAATCCTAGTCTGAATGATGTAAACTTGATAAGAGCAATATTCAATTTAAAACAAGGTCTATATAATACTATCTATATGACACACCCTTAATCACTTTAACAACATTGCCAGGCCAGGCCATTGCTGGTATTGAATATAGTATTCCCATTAAAAGTAACTGGAATTTTAAACATGGGTCAATGATGTGGCCCATGAAATCACAAAAATCTTCAGTAGGAGTAAGATCTCTGAACTTGATCCTTGTTGCCCAAAGGACAACTTATAACCATCTTTACAACCTGAACTGGGAACAATTCTATGAGGTAGTGAAATTAAGACTATAGTAAATAATCATCACTGTAAATGGCACAGTATGAGTCACTTTTTTGTGATAAAAATCTGAGAAAATATAGGATTTAGTCATTTTTGTTTCCTTCATGTTTCAAAACTGCATTATGCTGACATTTTTGTGAAATGTTTACTGAGAAATCTGTGGACTTCTAATCCTTTCATCTCACATAGCTTTTCAGATTAGAAAGACTATTATCTTTGCATTTTCTATTACATGATACGTGTTTCTTAGCCCGTAAATGCCTTCTTTTGTTCAGAATGTAATTTTTCTTCCCACTTCATTATTATATTACTTATTTTCCTCCCCATTTCTAATATCTATCCATAGCCTCCCAGCATTTCAGGTAATTTCTCTGTTATGTTCTTAATAATAATCCAAAATGGCAATATCAGAAATCAAGGACTATGATTTTTAGTATCAATCTTGATCATCTTAATAATAAGCATTGCTGCCAAGAGGTGGTTTCAGGATGAGAAAGTTCAAGTGCCAAGAGATAATGGCTTATGATATAAATTACAGCTCAGTTTAACAAGAATTTTATCAGATTGCAACAGTCTTTTTCATGCTTGATTTCTCCTGTAATCAAAGTACCCTGAAGGAAACACCACATTTTGTTCTGCACTAAGAAAGGGATGATAGGAAAAACAAAACAGAGGAAAGGAAAAGAAGGGAGCACAAAGCAAACTTTGACTGATGCATTATTTTTAGAGATCTCTGTTTCAGTTTTTCAGATAATCTCCATTCATCTTCCTCAGCTGCTTTGAAAAAGGGAAATTTACGATTTGCACACTTTTGCTCCCATCTAGAACAGTCACAGAGCGTTGTAGTCTGGCGTGCTACCAGAAATGCACTCACTGGAGGAGGCTGGTGCTGCACTGCTGTAAGGTAAATGGATTTATGTTTGCAAGGATACAATGCACTGCTGTAACTGTAAAAGATGATAAAAAACTAACTTTGAAGGAGGTAAATAGCACCACACATTATTGGGTTTCTAATGGGAAGACTGCACAAAGATATCAGCATTTTAAAAGCATTTATCCTTAATAGACCATTGATATGCTGGTTAAATTTCTGCTATCAACAAACCTTGTGCAATCCCATTATGACTAATAGGGTTGCAATACTTTAACCTAAACCTAAATTTGAGGCAGTATGAAAAGGAAGATTTCACTCTTCTTTTCATTTAACAGGTACCATGGCAATCTAATCTAGCTCCACTGGTTCCAGTGAAGACGGTCCTGATTTTCACCAGTCTGATAGATGAAATTAAGGCAATCTGCATAACTGTCATTCTGTGCAGTTTTGTAATTTGAAAAGAACACTCTTTTTTACATAAATTATCAAGGAAGTACGTTTCTCCACTGAGTATCCTGACTCTGAAATAGGTATTGGAACAATTCAGGTAATTAAAGAGCATATTACCTTAAAAAGTGTTTTTAAGTTCAGACATTTATGAATATTGGTTGAACTTATTGACTTGTTTCAAGCAAGCTAAAAAGGAGACAAACTTCAGAGTAGCTGATATGGTTTACTGTCCTGGTTTCATCTGGGATAGAGTTAATTTTCTTCCTAGTGCTGTGTTTTGGATTTAGTATGAAAAGAATGTTGATAACACACTGATGTTTTTAGTTGTTGCTAAGTAGGTTACTAGTCAAGGACTTTTCAGCTTTCCATGCTCTGCCAGGTGCACAAGAAGCTGGGAGGGAGCATAGCCAGGACAGCTAGCCCAACTGGCCAATGGGGTATTCCATACCATATGATGTCATGCTCAATATGAAACAAGAGGCGTGGTCCAGGAAGTAGCGATCGCTGCTTGGGTATCGCTCAGCGGGTGCTGCGCAATTGCATTGTGCATCACTCATTTTGTATATTCTACCATTATTATTATTATTATCATTATTTTCCCTTCCTTTTCTGTTTTATTAAACTGTCTTTATCTCAATCCACGAATTTTACTTTTTTTTTCCCCGATTCTCTCCCCCATCCCACTGAGGGGAGGGGGGAGTGAGCGAGCGGCTGTGTGGTGTTTGGCTGCCTGCCGGGTTAACACAACAAAGTGTTTTTAAGTTCAGACATTTATGAATATTGGTTGAACTTATTGACTTGCTTCAAGCAAGTTAAAAAGGAGACAAACTTCAGAGTAGCTGATACGATTTACTTAAAAATTTTCCTAAGTGAGGCATTTTAAATCTAGCTCCTGAATACCCTGGGGATGTTGACAACTTTCACAAAATAGAGTGGGAACTCATATATACCAACCTCACTTGTTATTGGGACAGTATCCAAAACACAGGCCTTTGCATTTACCAAATATTCCAGGGCAAAACAGTTAATTTTGGCTGAAACAGTTCTGGATTTTCATAGTACTAACACTGATTTTAAAAAAAAAAAAAAAAAAAAAAAAAAATTACGTATTTGAGGAGCCTACTGAGAAGCTCCAAAAGCAAGCTGAAACTGTATAAAAAATTATGACCAGATTGTCCATCTCTG
This sequence comes from Phoebastria nigripes, assembly GCA_035582835.1. NCBI lineage: Eukaryota > Metazoa > Chordata > Aves > Procellariiformes > Diomedeidae > Phoebastria > Phoebastria nigripes. The sequence continues at coordinate 87,166 of JAYKAV010002978.1, forward strand.
TCACTGTGTTTTGGGAGCACCATTCAGAAATGAATGATTATATAGCTAGTTGCAGGAACAAAATAACTGCTTTGGATCTTRCGTTCAGAAACCTGACCTGGAAATAACTGAATCTAAATCAAGTCACTGAAGTTAAAATGAATAAACCAGTAGAAGTGTTGAGGTAGACTCGGAGAGATTTACAGCCAGTTTTCCGTAAATCAAGACAACATTTTATATTTGCTTATAGTAACAGAGAATCTTCTTATCAAAAGTATACAATAATCACGATATGCACGATATTTACAATGTGTAACATTGAAATATATTTATGTACAGTTTTAATAATCTTGATTCCCTGGACACTTTGAGAGACTGTAGAGATCCAGGTTACTAACAGCATATCTGAATACATCAGAGGATTATATTTACAGCAGTAAATGAGAAGGCTTTCTGTGAATAACAAGCAAGCTTTTCTATCACAGATTTTGATCACCAGATGTAACTCCCTTGTCATAAGGGAAACAAAGAGAATACAACACTGTGCTAGGTACTAGCTATGAGGGTTTGGGGAATCTGCACAAGAGCACAGTTCAAAATGTTGATAAATGACCTGGAAGGAGGACTGAATAGAATGATGAAAAATCTCACAAAAGATACAATATTTTTCAGGATAGTCAACTCTAAAGCTGACTGAAGAATATCATGATATCGAGTGGCAAAATGAGCAGACAAAATTAATTGTTAAGAAGCGTGCTTGAATAAATGTATTCCAAGTAGATCTATTCAGTGATATGTTCTCAGTTATCACGTTGTTGTCAGATCTCTGAGGACATCAGCTCAGTGTTGCATGGCAGTCAAAATGGCAAATAGATTATAAGACGTTATTAAAAAAGGAAAAGATAAATAGAAAATATCATGCTGCTCATGTGTAAATGCATGGTACACCATTTCCTTTAACATTGTATGTGGTCTTTAAGAAGATACACCAAAATGTGAACAAGGATAAAAGAGGGAAGTATGCTGCTCAGAATCACAGCTGCTGTGAGAATTGTAGAGCTCTTTTCAGCGTGGAAAACAGGAGGAAGGCTAAAGCACCATGAATAGTATATCAGGTACGATTAGTAAGGTTCACGTAAGATTGACTTGGTGGTGCACTTCACAATTCTCGGGTAGCAGATTCAATACAAACATGAAACAGTACTTTTTCATACAACTCATAATTTAATTGTGGACTTTCTTGCAATAGGGTTCTGTGGGGACCAAAACAGGTTCAAAAGGGGATTAGGTAAATTAGCAGATATGTAGTTATTAAGCAAACGGTTTGAACAATCTCTGGCTCAGGCAGGATCTAAACTACTACCTGTGGGAAATTTTAAGAGGGGAGAGATCTGTCTGTTCGTGTAATCCTCAATGACTCACTGATGGTCAGAGAAAAGACATTTCAAGTCATCTGAAACAGGACTCCAGGTTATATAGACCAGTATTCTGCACATAGTAAATCAGCTCACATTGCTATGCCTGTATAAAAGATATCTATTTATTTATAATAAAATTAAGAGGGTTGTTTGGTTTTGTTGTTTTGGTTTTTTTTTAATGTTGCCACCTGRATAGAAAGTCAGCATTTCTGACAGGGACCTAGAACATAGTGTTGTAAAACTAGTATTTGTTCTATTTAGGGAAGTCTGGGTGTTTGGTACAACTGAAACCCTTCAGAATGAGTTTTCTCTTATTTGTCTCCATTAAGTGGGTTTGGAATAATGGAAATGACCATATACAGAAAGAAGAAATTCAGGCAGGAGAGAGTCATATCAGTCATGGAAGCCAACATGGCACAGTTTTGGGATGGAAAAGGAAAGAAAGGACAATATAGTTTTGTGGAAGGGTAAAAGAAGCCAATATCCTTTAGTGTTGTGCTGGTTTTGGCTGGGGTAGAGTTAATTTTCTTTGTAGTGGCTCATATGGTGCTGTGTTTTGGATTTGTGTTGGAAACAGTGTTGATAACACAGGGATGTTTTCATTATTGCTGAGCTGCGCTTACACAGAGTCAAGGCCTTTTCTGTTTCTCATACCACCCCACCAGAAAGTAGGCTGGGGGTGCACAAGGAGTTGGGAGGGGACACGGCCAGGACAGCTGACCCAAAGTGACCAAAGGGAAATTCCATAGCATATGACATCATGCTCAGCATATAAAGCTGGGGGAAGAAGAAAGAAGGGGGGACGTTTGGAGTGATGGCGTTTGTCTTCCCAAGTAACCGTTACACGTGATGGAGCCCTGCTTTCCTGGAGATGGCTGAACACCTGCCTGCTGATGGGAAGTAGTGAATGAATTCCTTGYTTTGCTTTGCTTGCGTGYGCGGCTTTTGCTTTACCCATTAAACTGTCTTTATCTCAACCCACGAGTTTTCTCACTTTTACCCTTGCGATTCTCTCCCCCATCCCACCAGTGGGGAGTGAGAGAGTGGCTGTGTGGTGCTTAGTTGCTGGCTGGGGTTAAACCACGACAGTGTAGAACCAATCACAAAGAAAGTTAAAGATGTGAGCTGAGCCAGGAAGTCTCCAGAATTGAGAAAGTAAGCCATGAGATTGATAAGCAAGCTTGATTAGGCCAGAAAACTTAACTCCAGCTTTTAGGAGAGTAGTCCAGAAACAACATTAAAACTCAGACAAAGAAATGGGTGTAGTGTTTGCTTATTTTTGTTCTAAACTGTGTGTCTGCAGGGTTAGATACACCATCTCTTTAGAATTCAGTGCAATGATAATAAAACGGGCCTGGGGGACTCACCTCCAGCAGTGACTTCAAGAGTTGTGGAACGTTGCAAACTCAATGACAACATCCAAGCTCTTGGAGAGAGAGGATCCACACCTAAAGAATATGCCTACTGACATGAAAGCTCATTCTGTTCCTAGAGACCTATGATCTCAACACATACAGATCACACTGGACTGACTAACATGGCAATCTGATGAGGGTATATACTGACAACTTGGATCTGAGCATCTCTCTTGGTTAAGCAAATGCTAAACTTAACTAGCATGACAAAAACCAAAGTAGTTTACCTGCAGTCTATTATGTCAACTTAAAGAAGTTTAGTTATTGCAAATTATATAGCTCCGTTATCAAGTTAATTGTATCTGTGCTAAACAGAAGTATTATATATTATTAATCAGCTCCAATTCTATTGCATTACTTCCAAAAAAAGCCCCAAACCAAAACCCAACGAACAAAAATATCCACTATACTGATCTTAGAGGAAAAAGAACAAATATGCTATCTGTTTTCCTCAGACACACACTTTGTAGGATCTTTTAACCCAGTTTGCCCAGTTTCTAAATAGCAAGCATTGATCCGTATACTATTACAAACCTTGATCTCACCCGTGTTTCAGCCCACTGGGTTACAATGAGCAAACCAAGTAATTGAACACAGTCTCAGTGGCAAAACAGCATGAAGAACATTAGAAAAGCTGACCCCTTCTCTCCACTCTCACCTCAACAGTCTATAAAATTTATAGAAAAGCTCATCAGTTTCTGCAATGCATTCCTCAAGGAGCACAAGGGTTACTGAACTCTGTCTTTAGCCACTTGGTGAATTCTACAGTACTCTTCATGAGAGCTCCTCTCTTCTGTCCTACTTGTTGAAGCATGCAACCTGCCTTACTCTGCAGGGGTTTATGATGTTATTGAGCCACTGTTGTGTAGTGGAGTGTTTTGAAGATCTTAAGTGCAGCATTAGAAGAAAAAAAAAAAAAGGCAAATAAAAAAATCCCTTGATTCAGAAGGCTTTAGGGTGAATTGACTTACTTTTCCATGGCACATGTGGAATACAGGCACATACACAATAAATGCTCCATATAGTCAATGTGGGATGAAAAATGTTAGCATAAAGCAGTTCCATTTTTTTCTAAAGGAAAAACAAAGGTTAGCCAACCTAATTATTATTATTTCTTCATACCTGCTGTGGACAATGTCCCCACACACATCTCTCTAATATTAACTAAGTTTTATTGTGATATTCCAAAAGATTATCTATACTGGTGAACTACATGCACTGTATTTTAAAAGTGATACTAAGTAAAATACTTGTATATAGTTAACTTTTTTCTGCCAAGTTATTGCTGGGACTGAAGAATCAAAAGGGGAAAAGTCAGAAATTTTTAGGTTGGACCTGGTCTTCTGACAGAATTTATTTTGTTGTTCTCTCCAGCTTATAAGGATTCCCAAACAGTGTCTTTGGTGGGTGAGTGCAGGAAGACAAAGAAGGATCTTGCCTTTTTTTTTTTTTTTTTTTTTCCCCTCAGCAATAATAGCAGCTTCTCTCAGCTCCACAGGGAATGATGTGTATATATATATGAAGGAATATAACCTCCTCTGCTTCCCCCACACCCCCTATTTTATTCCCTATTGTCAGACTCATATTGTAATACTCTAAAATCACTTCACAACCCCCAAACACACACTCACATGCATTGCCACCAGACCTCTCTACATACAAGCTGTTCCTGCCCAGACTTGGAGCAGGATGAGCTGCTACTAGTATTTGCACATGGCAGAAAGTTACATCTAATCAGGTAATCGTTGTTAACTACCCAGTAGAACCCTCAGGTCAAGTGCTCTGACCTGTGCCGTCACTGCAAATGGGTTGTGAGAGGGTAGCCCTGTAAATGGTATGTATGTATTCGATGTTCATGGAAGGCTATATTTTCCTATTTTCTCTGCCTGTGGTTGTCTGGGTTTCTTTGAGAAACAGCCAGGTAGGCTGAGCTGGTAATTAGTCTGAGAGACAAAGGCTAATTGCCCAATTATCCTAAGGAAGACAGCTGGGAAAGTTAACATCCAGAGCCAATTGGAACAGGTTTGTGTTTAAGAACAGATTCCAGACTGTTATGCTGCATAAATGCTCTTCCCTTGACAAAGTTCTTTCAAGTTATAATAAAATCTCTCTCTTTAAAAAAACAAAAAACCCCCCAAAACTAAAACCATTGTATTTTGTATAGGTCAGTTATTCAGCCTACATGTGATGTTATTAAACTATTCCCTTAGCTATCTAACCAAAAGTGCATTTCTGAGAAATTCAAAGTGCATCTACAAAAATGTTTTAGTGCAAATTAAGAGTTTGCTTTTGAAATGAGTGTCTTGATTGTTCCCCCTTGTAACACTTTGTGGAGCACTCTCAGAGCATGCGGACTGGATGTGTTTCAGATTAAACTGAATTGAAAGATGAACTACAGAATTGTGCTTAATGCCCTCCAACTACTAACAGGCATTCAACCTACAAGACCGGACTAGAGATACTGTGAAATAAAAACCTTATAAATGTACATACTGTGAACATCAGGTCCTCAGCACCAATTGTTTTGCTGCACAAATCTACTTGTATATGTAAGAGCAAATAGCGTTGCTATTTGCTTATGTATGCATAACATCAGAGGTTCTGAATTGGTTTCCTGTTCTTAATTGTCCTCTAAAGTAATCTTTTATTTCTATTGAGAGTAGATGCTACATAGGGAGATAAACTTTAGTAGGCTAAAATAAACCTTTGTGGATATTTCCATAGTTTTTTATTCTTAAAAATAAACTTCTATATTTTAGAAAGTTTTATCTCTTTTCATCTTAATTTTCATCACCAAATTGCTGTTAATGCATTGTTGCATTAATATGGTCTTTATAAATATATATGTATTCTATATATCCAGTATAGCAGACATACCAAGCTTATTTTAGATCATACAGGACTTTCAAGCTCTTTTGCACTTTTCAGCAAGAACATCCTGCACATTTTTTTCTGGTGAGAAAGCAAGAGATGCACAAGGTAAAAACAGGGTGGTAGAAGCTGTTTTCAGTAGTTGAGCCCTAAGAAATTATCTTTTAGTGGTAAGTTTAAAAACAGAAAATATATCCACTAGCCTACTATACATTTTTTTAATCGGGTTTGCAAGAACACACTACTAAATTTTATTAGATAGTTACTTTTTACATTGCCAGCAGGAGATCTTTATGAAATATTACAATAAAAATGTGTTTCTTCAAGAAGCAGTAATGTAATAAAATGCATCACTAGTTTTGATTGCATTGATAGCTTGTAGGAAGAAAAGTCCCTTTAGGGAGATGTGCTTTGTGTTCATAAGGAATAGGAAAGACTCTATTTTGCAGTGCATTAAAACCATGGGAGCCATTAGGTTTGTATAATAAAAATCTTGTAAACACTGATAGTTTTATGGTTAGTCTTTTCAACAGATGTTTTGTATAAGAATCTGTGGATGCTTGAAGTCATAACACTTTTTGAAAGGACCATAGTAGCTATTTATTAACTCAACCTATATTTTCACTCCCCTAACTTAGATAACCATGAATAGTGTTCCAATTTCAATCAATTGTAATAAAAAGTTATTTTCAATTTTGTGTAATAAGAAACAATTTTGGAGGGTCCATTGACTTTAGAGCATGGATATTATTTGCTAGTGAGGATACAGAAACAAAGAGCTCTTCTGAGACAAGTAGAATGTGAAAAAAAACTTTAAACAAGCAAAAAAAAATTCAGCGTCACCTGAAAGAAGCAAATATACATGATTGCTCAAGACAGTGGGCAGATGGATACAGTTAAAATAAATTGTGTCATAGTTGTGTTTAAAGTGTCTTACTGTCCATCTGCAGTAATTCCTATAAATCTGTGGACTCAAGTTGAAGGACAGCATTCAGTTTATATATGGAAATAGTTACCTGATTTAGTTAGAAGGCCAAAGGCAGATCACAGACCTCTTTTGTGTGATGTTAATAGACTTTGAGGGTTTAAATGGCATCAGAGGGATGGGATAATTGTATTGGAGAGAAGACAGAGATTTATAAAAAACTTGAATGGAAATCTAACTCAATGGCTTTAGTTAATCCAGTCAAGGGTAAAACTCCACAGTGGGACTGCAAGGACATAGCTGTAGGAATATTTACATTTTCATATTTTTTAACAATGATTGACAATTTTAAGAGTTTTATTCTTTTCTTCCTTCTGCCCACAGAATGAAATTTAAAAGTAAAGCTATTAAAGAAAATGAAGAATCCTTCCTATTCTTCAACAGCAAAGATGGATCAGTATTAATTAAATGGAACATGTGGGACTGAAGTTTCTCTGTAGAGAAAAACTGCAATTTGAGTCTATGTTAACTCCCATTAGCCAATGAATATGTTTGAGTTCTGTAGTCATAAACATATTTCCTTTCCTAACTTTCCCCAGGGTAAACATTAATTTAGTTTAATTTTTTTAATCATTCCACCTAGACCTTCCTTGGTCCTTGTGCCTTGACTAGGTACAAATGAACAATCTCACCTCTCTACTATGTGCAACTTTATGCTAATTTTTCCTCAAAAAAAACAAAAGAGAAAAGAGAGGGTTTTGTGACCAGGAAGTTCTCCAAAAGAAAAAGATCCAAGTGCTGAGGATGCTTAATGAAAAGTATTTGTAAAACTTCTGTCTAAGCTCTAGCGGTTGATCCCGCTGGTGTCTGCTCAAGTTCTAAAGCTGGTGGTAGCCAAGTCCTGATGCACCAGATTTCCTTTCTTATTTTTCCTTTTTCATCAACCACTATAAAAACAAAGAAGTTTTCTCTCCCTGCTCTTTAAAAAAATCCTTAGAAACAGACAAACAAAAAGTGAATCAAGCTCCTACACCAGTGTTTAATAGAAAGGACAGAAAGAGAAGGCAGCTGTATAAAATATTTCGAAGTTTGTTTACTAACAAGGTTTTTTCTTCAGAATCCTAGTAAAGAAACAAAAACACTTCAGTGAGGAGGCCAGTAAATTGTCTTTTGAGTAAAAGGCCTGTGTTTACAGACTTGGTGTTGAATGACAGCATAGGAAAATTCCTGTTGGGGAAGAAGCTGTCTGGGCATTGAACCTTTTCTCCTAGGTGCTGAGAAAACTTCTGCTCCTTAGTATCTCAGCTACCAAGATGGCCAGTGAATGCCCTTAGCCCAATGAATGCTTTTGAATGCCCCCAGAGGGAGATAGTCACCTAAGTTTCAAACTCAAACTAAACGAACACACAGAATCTCCTTCTGGAGGTGTTCAAAACCACCAGCTTGTTCTCATCAGCTATACAGGTAATACAATACTCTAGAAGAAAACGCAAATCCTTCACTGGATACCAAGACTGTAGGTGTAAGTTGACTGTTCAACAAACATGAACTCGAATCCACTTGAATAATGAATTTTACCTGAAAAATTATCAGTGATATACATTCTTGTGGCTTAGATTTTACTGTTGTAGGTAAAAATAATTTAAAATGTGTGAGATCATTAGTTTTAAAGTCACTGTTTTATTACAGCTACTTTCCTTTTTTTTTCCCCCTTTCATTCACCTTCCTTTTTCTTTAAGTCTCCACTAATTTACTCTCACTGAAGATTAAATGTTGTTTTTCACCATGTTCTCATTTTAAACCCTACATTCTGATACCACTAAAAGGAGACTTCATGAAGCAAGCCCCCAAATAAAACATTCACTCTATTTGCTGGTGTTTCAAGCATTAAATTAATATTCTTGAAGTTCATTCATTAAGTCCCTAACCTGTAATTAGGATTCAGGCCATGCTGCTGATTAGACAGGAAAAAAGAAATCAGTCCACAGAGAAAGGCACCTTTTCATTTGAATCCAATCAGGGAGAGCAAACACACTCCAAAAAGGGTTTCTGTGGTATATAGATATAATTATTACGAAGGAAAAGGGAAAAAGAACTTGGAACCTTAATGAATGTGAAATAGGGGGTTTTAGCCTTGAGAACTCCATGCAGCAATGTTACTTTTCTTAGTATGAATCCTATTGACCAAAACTTGGCAATAGACGACAAAAAAAAATTTTCTATAATTTATCTAGTGTGCTTCATTATATTCTAAAATGTCTAAGCTAGTTTATTACAGCTGGTAGATCCATGCAAGTGAAGGGCAAGATGGTATTTGCTACCAACATGCAAGCAAGCAACAAGATCACAGCAGCCATATTAGAAATAAAACAAACGAAGCACAAAACAACAAACCAACCCTTTAAAGTATTATAGGGATGAAGAACATTATTAGAATGGCAGCCACTAGCACCCTTGGAGGTAAGATCATCCAAATATTTCCAATATACAGCATGGAAAAATGAAAATTTTTATTTGCTGCAGGGAATACAATTAAACTAAGTTACATCCAAATAGGCTGAATCCTGCTCTTAGTTAACATGCCTGAAGTTCTGTGAGCTCTACTGATATCTGATGGTTGTTCAAGTGTTTTTATAAATCAGATCACTTAAATACTACATAGTTTTAGTGATCTAATTTTAGACTTCTGGAAATCTTGGTTAGAATATAATAGTGAAGATTGCTCAGCTGCTGTTAGTTTATGAATTGCTTTTTGTCAATAGATTTTGTCAATAAACAGCAGGGTTGTGTTAATTTTAACAGAAGAAGGTGATGTGCAAAACTAAATCTTCGTGGTAGTGACCAATCCAAATAGCTAAGTCTTGCTTAACAGATCTTAAAATACATATTGGCAGTTTCTCTTAGCTAGTTGGTTTACTAGCTGAAGTAGTAATTTTTATGTTGTGTATATTGTAAAACAGAACTGAATACCTTAGATCCTGCGGAACAATTAGTTTTCCCAACCATGTTGCCCTTAGGGATTCACATCATCTGCCAAAAGCAAAGGTATTAAAATGTAGTCCATATAATGTTTTTCCAGAACTTCCCATACATACTCATGAATAATTTTGTTGTGTTTATATAGCTCAATTTTCAGAAGTTGTTAGCTTTAAGAAGCAGATCAGCAAAATCTATAGCCAACACTAACATATTTCTAGTTCTGGGCCAGTGCCTGTATTAGGAACTTGTGGACCAGTAAATAAGCTTTTGCCATTACTAGTAAAGGCCACGGACTTTCTGTTGACCTCACTGTCAGGTGTCTTACGATTTGTCTAAGCTTGCCATAGCCTGAACTGCTCTTAGCTTATTCTAACTCATCTGATAGTAGTCATATAACTATTGCCTAACCTGTTTTAGCTCAAGTAGATTAACAAAAATGAAAACCTGCCCCAATTGAAGTTGCTGGGAATTTTACAATCTGTATCAGTATGACTGAAAAACAGTAAGGACAGAAGAAAAGTGGTGCGACTATCTGGTTCAATATGTGGTATAATCTATAAAATAGGTAACATAAAAAATATAACATAAACATAAGATAACATTCTGTACTGCCCTAGTCAGTTACAAGCTCCCACTACGGTTATAGGGCGTGACCCTGAGTCCTTCCAACACATGAGATTCCCGTAAGCATCCAAAGGAATTCTGAAAGTCAAAGGATGTATATCTAATCTGCTGAAGCAGACAATTTTCTTTCAGATCTGTATGGAAAGCCAATGTACCAAAGAGAAAAAAAAAAATAGTAATAAAACTGACTGGAAGAGTTGAATGCACAGTGTGAGAATGGAAAGAAGAAAAGAAAGGAGATGGGAAGACAGTATAGGACAACAAATAAAAGCTTCGTTGATGGGAAAGGAATAAGAGAAAGACTATTTTTCATCTACAAGAGAATGGATGTTATGCCAAATTAACTGTCTAAGAGTGGGAGACTATGCCTTTGAAGAGGTTAAACCTTCAATAACAGCTGGTGTGTGTAATGGCAGATAAACTGAAGTTTTGTTATGATACAGAAACTGATGGCTCTTGCCTACCTGTGGGAGAAAGACTTAGAAAAGTCAAGTGCCTATGAAACTAAAATTCTGAGTTTGGGGAATCAAATGCCAAAAAACATTGAGGATGAAAACAGTGCAACTTGAGCAATTTTTTAGAATCTGCATTTTCAAATGTGTCTGAATTCTGTGTAACAGCAACTTTTTTGTTCAGGCTAGACACACTGTTATGAAAATCTAAGGAGAAACAGACACAACTTAAAGACTAACTAAGCATGCACTAAATCAAAAATGTGAAATTTATGCAACATAGTAAGGTGGGAACTTGGTATAAATTAGACAGTAATGTTCTTTTGTTTCTTCCTTGGGATCATAGACACACCAGAGACATGGTCTATTTATGAATTTCAACATGGAGTCATTATTGGACCATAAAAGAAAAGGGGTTCCTCTGTTCTATCCAAGTTTTTTAATTTTTTGAATGTGTTTAGAAGTGAAATTGTTCTAAAAGCTTAACATTTGTCTGAGAAAGCTTAGGTGGTTTTGGTTTCTATCACTGTTAACATTCAAGAAATTTCAGAAACAAACAAAAAAAGAAAAAGCTGTGTTTGTAACTTGCTTCTCTTGAAGAAAGAAACACAGATAGATAATTAATTGGTTTATCAATTACTAAAGATGCCTGAGTATTTTCTTTCTAAAAATACTGGTTTGCTTAATAATTTCTTCAAGGTTTCACATTTGTGACTGATACCTTCCCAAACTAGAGTATTTACCTTATAAACACATATTCCTTTCTGGAAGCTACCATGGTAAAATCATCAAGACAACTCCTGAAGGAGTTTCACTGATCCTTTGAGAGCACATACAATCCTTTGAGAGGGAAGGACACTGACAAACTAGAAAATTAAAAAAAAAAAAGAAAAAAGATTAATAGTTTGAGGTGATCAAGAAATTAGTCCTAAATTTTGTCAAATTTGTCTAAATGATGACAGGTAGAAGGCCATATAGTAGCAATTTAAAATCATAGAAGGGTATAAATATCAAAGAGAAATTATTTAAAGGGAAAAGGAAGAGTAAGTATGAGAAATGGAAAACAATTACAAAAGGAGAAGGTGATTCATAATTTCAGAAATCACTTCTGGCCCGGGATCTGTTAAACATGTTGCTGGGTGATGAAGCAAAGGAGCCATAGCTTGTGATATTTATGAGACCAGAAAAACTCCTAGGGAGTACTGCTTTGGATGAGTGGGGCAAATTAGAAAGAAAGCAGCAGAATTCTAGAGATTGGAAATAGGAAAGTTCTGTGATTAATTGCTCTATTTCATTCCCTGCTGAATTCTACTCAAAGCTATATCAAAGCTGAATGATGCACTGTTACTATAAAAAAAGATTTGTGTGATTTTTTTTTTTTTTTTGTTAAATATAGTGAGACAAACTAAAACACAGAGATATTTTAGAATAGCACACCACATTCTGTGGGAGAGAGAGGGCACTTACATAGGTAGGACAAAATTTATATCTCCACAAATTATTGAGTCCATGACTTCTCTTTAGATTGACAGTGGTCCCTGAGTTCTTGATAGTGATTACAAGTTACAATCCTATCATTATAGGTTTTACCTGAACTGCTGAACTGGGTGGTGCTAAGGAGCTCTGCGTTTTACCGTAAGTATCCATATGCACTAAAATGATCATTTTAAGTTATCTGTGTTCATGATAGAGACATTTGTACTGAAGTAATCAAGATATAATTTTTTGAAAATTGAATGAAAACATGATTTATTTCCTGAGGAGGAAAATCACTACATGAAGAATATCTTAGAGAAGGAATCCTGAAGTGTTAGACCTTGTATGGGTGTCTGTGCAGAGACCCAGCTGAGCAGGACACTATTGAAATAAAGGCCTGGTGACTTGTAGAATCCATTGCCCAGAATAATCAAGAAAAACAGAAAAACAAACAAACAAAAAACCCAGCAATGGACAGACTTGAAAGAGAAAGAATGAAAACCTCGAGTCATTTATGCATGAAAGCTTGGTATGTTGTTTCTTTTATTGAAGTTTACAGCAGCCTCCTGTAGACATGCTTTGATATAGCAATACCTTTTAGTAGTTCTTTAAACCTTCCCAGCAATCTCCATTTCCAGTGTCTCATCCCTTTATTTCAGCTGGGCATTCAATCCTTTACCTGAAGTCTTTGATAAAAGAATTTTTTTGTTGTTTTGAAAATAAGGCTATTTTTGGCCCTAAGCATCCATTTGATCAGGCTGAGCCTGTCAGTGCAAATTTAGCATTCCAGAAAGGCAACATGTTGCAATTATTTACAGAATATATTTAGCAGTTATATTTGGAGTTCATAGCTTTAGTGGTAAGAGCAATGAACTATAATAATAATAGTTCTGATTTGTTTTCAGATGTGAGTATGATTGTAACTCTGTTTAACAGAGTTATATACGCAGTCTTTGTATAGGCTGTACCAGCAGGCTCTTGCACCTCAGTCTTCATAGACAAGCCAGAAACTGGGGATATATGTAGGAGAGATTGAAAGGCTGACTTTGACAGCAGAGTTAAAGGAAGAATTCACAGTCCCAGAGTCCCCATGAGCATTACAAAGTGCCTCCTCTCTTTTTTGGTTCCCTCCTCCAATAGTAGGACTGCACAGGTTTTCTGCAATCATGGATATGCACTTGAAGCTGTAATTCTGGCAGCTACTGGTTAAGGAGTTTAAATAGTTCATATTGGGAACCCTTAGAAGTGCAACATATATAGGACTGTGGTTTCTCTAAGGGCTTATTGCACAAAGTGACAGTAGTATGAAGGGGCCTAGGGAGAAGTTTCTTTCAGGTGGTTTCAGAATTTGAAAGAATGCTATTGAGCATCCTGATGCTACTTAAAGTCATATGTAGTAGAATTAAATCTTATCCAGTTAATATCAATAGTATGAGAGTTTCTTCTACGTAGTTAAAGCCTAATTTAAAAATTAATCGATAATTGTACTTACAAAATATCACTCTTCGGTATAATACGATTACCTCTCATACCATGCTCTTCATAAACAGCTGTTCAGAGCATTCAAACACCCTTCATATCTCATCTCACTGGGATGTTCTTTTAATCTTCTTATTTCCCTTTAAATTGCATTACACATGACTTTTCATTTAGTGAAATTGATCAGCTTGAAATAAAAGTATGAGGCTCAGAAAAACGAGATATTTTTAAATTACATTTTAACTGCATAAATCTGAATGTTGCAGCCTGTTCTTCCTCCCCTGCTCCTTCATATGCAAGACATACAGGATTGTCAACAAGCACAGTTGCAATGCTAGCACACTGTTGTAAGTTGAACACGTATAGTGTGTTGCTGGAGAAAAGCACCAAAATTTAGCTTGTACCTCCACCTTCCAGATTAAATAGCCTTTCTTCCAAAGACTGTTGTGTAGGCTTGCACAAAGGATAAAAAAAAAAAAAAAAAAAAAAAAAAAAAAAATTGGTTTTCTGTTTTCTTCCTTTGATCTTCTTTTCCCTTCTAATTCTTGGGTAAATTTAGCTGCTCTTTTCACCTGTGAAAGCCTTTGTTTCAAACAACAGATTTGCTTTAGATTTGGTATTTAATTTATTCCTTTATCTTTTTTTCTTGCTCACTCTTGGTCACACATTTCTAGATTAGAGATTAAAATAGAAGAGAAAGAAATGAACCCTTTTTGGGTGCAGAAGAGATGTATAATGTATTCTATTACACCCTCAAAGCATCAAACAGCCATCGTATGAAGGCACTTTAAAGAGGGCATGTTAGGTTTTAAAGAATATGGAGATTTTTTCAGAAAAAAAGAAGCTGGAAAGACCGAGTGCGGAAAAAGAAACAACGGATCACCTGTGTTAGAAGGAAATTTATTAGGCAGGTGAGATTAGTGAGCAAGTATGGATTATTATTATTTTAACGTTTTCACTCTTGGTTTTCATCCTTTTCAGCTGCAACAGAGTTAACAATATATTAATGACTTTATTTTCCCCTAATCGGTCATAGGGATAATTTGATTGATCATTCCTTTATTGAACAAGATGCAGTGCATCCATGATAGGTAAAGAACTGTGCTGCAGTGCACATATTTATTCCATACAAAAAAAAAAAAGTCCCTATGTTGAAATAACAGAACACTCAGAAGTTAACAATGGTCTGTTATGCCATAATTTGACCCTTTTGTTACTGTAATACAAACTTTACTTATAGAATCTCATACTAATTCTTTTGCTGTTCTATAGATGCAGAGGAAGACAGGGATATCTTTTTCCTGCATCTTATCCTATGTATGCTGCCAGGAATTGGCATGTTTTACTCATGTATTTTTTTGGAGTTCACAAGTCAACTGATTTAGGACATACCACAAGGTATTTTTATCATCTCCGTTAGCCTCTGCCAAATTTCAGTTGCTAGTACCCTGAGACTTTAAAGCCATTAAAACAACGAAGCAGTAGAGTCCAACAAACTCTGTCTTTTACTTGTGTATGTTTTCATTACTCCTTCTAAATTTAATCTCCAAATACCAGGGAGGCATCTTTGTCTGTTTAAACAGCATCCCTTGCTATCATAGATACCGCACATGCAAAGTTATCTGTCTTAAAATTGGCATAGGAACATGAGACCAACCATCCTCTATCAGGTTAATTTACTTTCAATTCAGGATAACCAATTAGATGGTTAGTTCGGAAAAGTGCATAGAACTCCATCCCTTTACCTTTAAAATGCAATATATGACAAACCTGGGACCCAGAGAGATCAAAGTCTGTAATCACAGAATCACCAAATGGCTGAGGCTGGAAGGCACCTCTGGAGATCATCTAGACCAACCCCCTGCTCAAACTAAGGTCAACTAAAGCAGGTTGCTCATAGCTGTGTCAAGCTTGGTTTTAAATACCTCCAAGGACGGAGACTCTACAAATTCTCTGGGAGACCTGTTCCAGTGTTTGACCACCCTCACAGCAAAAAATTAAATAAAATAAAAAAAAAACAAAAAACTTACATTCAGATGGCTTTTCTTCTATTTCAGTTTGTATCCATTGCTTCTTGTTCTCTCAGTGGGTACCACTGAGCAAAGTTTGGCTCAATCGTCCTCATTTCCCCCATCAGTTATTTATACACACTGATAAGTTTCCCCCTGAGGTTTCTCTTCTCCAGGCTGAACAGTCCCAGTTCTCTCAGCCTCTCCTCCTATGTCAAACACTCCGGTCCCTTCATCAGCTCTGTGGCCCTTTGCTGTACTCAACTCCAATACATCCATGTTTTTCACATATTGGAAAGCCCAGCACAGGACCTACCACTCCAGATGTGTCTCACCAGGGTTGAGTAGAGAGGAAAGATCGCTTCCTTTTGCCTGCTGTCAGTGCTCTGCCTAATGCAACCCAGGAGGCTGTTGGCACTCTCCGTCATGAGGGTGCATTGCTGGCTTATGGTCAGCTTGTTTTCCATAGGGACTTCCAGGTCCTTGTCTGCAGAGCTGCTTTCTAGCCAGCCAGCCCCCAAGCCTGTGCTGGTGCATGGGGTTATTTCTTCCCAGATGTAGGACTTGGCATTTACCTTTGCTGAACTTCACGAAGTTCTTGTTTAACCATTTCTCTAGCCTGTCAAAGTATGTCTGAATAGCAGCATGGCCAACTGGCCTATCAGTACTCCTTCCAGTTTTGTATCATCTGCAAACTTGCTGAGGGTGAACTTTCTCCCATCATCCAGGTCATCAATGAAGACATTAAACAATATTGGCCCTAGTATCCACCCTTGGAGTACAGCACTAGTTACTGGCTTCCAGCTGGACTTTGTGCTGCCGATCGCAACACTTTGAGCCCAGCAACTCTCCAACTTATCTAACCCATACTTCATCAGCTTATAGATAAGAATGTTATGAGACACAGTGTCAAAAGCCTTGCTAAAGTCAAGGTAAACAATATCCACTGTTCTTCCCTCATCCACTCTCCTTTTCATCATCTCAGATGCTGCACAGCTTACTGACATCCTCCCCAGTCTCCATTCCTTGACAACAGGGTGTCCCCCAATAAGCACCTCCTGTGGGTGACGAGCCTACCTGCCCCAATCCCAGCCTCAGCAAGGGGCACCAGGCACCCCTGCAGGCCCAGACATGCAGCCTCCCTTGGGAGCTCACTCTGGGTGGAGGCCTCTGATGGGCCAGGGACAGTTTCTTCAGGGCTGGTGCTGGGGACTGTGCACTGTGACGTGTCACCACTGTTGCCCAGCCTGTGGGCACTGCCCTCAGCAGAGCTTCTGGCCCCCTTCTGTGCTGCGTGTGTTGGCTGCCTCCGTTAGCTGCACCCCCAGTATGACAGAGCCACATCACTGCCAGTATCCTGGGATACTGCAATAGCAGAACACTTGTTAGATGCCCTTCATAGAGATCCTAGGCATTAGATCACACCCCTGCTGCACAGGAGATGCTATTCTGTTGCTTGGGGCACATGGGAAGAAAACTCATTCCCACTTCTAATTCTGAAGACAAGATAAACTCTGAATACAAAAAGCTTTCATACCCACAAGAGCCCTATCCCCTAAACAGAAGCTGCAGCATGTGGTAACGCTTCAGAAACACTCAGAAGACAAGTTTTATGTAAAGCTGAAAAAAATTGTTTTCCTGGTTCCCCAAAGAAGCCTGAGATTAAAACAATACAGGTAGAGCACAAGTAGAATCAACCATTTTCCTTTACAGTGCCTCTGGATAGATATTACAGCGTTCATCCAAGGATTCCTGTCACAAAATTCTCCTTTTTATTAGTATTATTTCTAGGATTTCTCTGGACTATTCCTTAGGCTGATGAAACTCTACTGTAGAGCAGTTTAGATCTTCATGGTATAGTATTAATAAAAATAATTAAAAAAATCAAAACCATGCAAATAGATATAAACACAGGATACTTACCTCAGAATTTCCCCAAAAKCTTGAAGTTCAGGGCTGGTTCAGAAGAAATGCCTGTATCTTTACTTAAAGGATTACATTATTATCCTCATTTATATGTGTGACACAGAAGTCACACATGTACCTGACTGATGCTGTATGAGTATGGGCAAAGCTAGAAGTACCTCACTATGAACTGTAAAGCTTTTTTGTGTTTTGGTTTTTGTTTTTTTTTTTTTTTTTTTTTTTCTCTGAAAATTTTAGCCAAAATACTTCACCTGTTTTACAAGAAGAGATGATGAAACAGAGGCAAGGAAAGCAGCTTGCTAAAGGTCACCTAGTCAGCAGTGATATTGGTCTAGAGACCACTTTATTACTGCTGCTTCCTAAGAAATAGCTGTTGCTTAAACCAAACAGGTGGTTGCTAATTACATACCCTTCATTTTCCTGATACCTAACTGAAGATGTTAGGGTCTGTTTTGCAGAAATGCTAAACACTTACAGCTGCTTCTGAGGTCAGTGGCATCTGAGCTTTGATCATGTAAGATGCCATAGAATGTTTAAGTATTTCATTTTAGATATTTGTAAATACTTCTGATTTGATTCCAGCTATGGTGTGGGGTTTGTTTCCCCCCCCCCCCCCCCTTCCCCTTTATAAAATGAAATAACCTCATTTCCCCTGTAATTTGGTAGGTTATATTGTGAAGCTGATGCCTGAGAAACCTTTCAGTGTTAGGGTGGGGAGTACTACTAAAAAACTTGAGAGGAAATTAATTACTTCCTTTTCAAAGATGAACGTGACTAGTATAAACTCTTCAAGAGCCACACTCTACTGTGCTACAAAAAACAAATAGTAACTCAGTACATGAACGCTATTCAGTGAGGACAATGGATGATACAAATAAATCTGTAGGGAAAAAAAATTATCTGTGGTGCTGTAATTAAAAACAAACTTACAAAACAGGTGAACTTAAAACACGTTAATTTTGATAATTTCCAAGTTTTGAATGTTTGACTTGCAGCTTGCTAAGTGTTTTTTTATTATTTTTCAAATATTTTCCCATATTTAATAGCTATTTTTACAAGCATTCCATGACATATGACATATTGCTGATATAAAGATTGAAAAATGGTGAGTCAGATTCCATAACACTATGTAACTCATTCAAAACTAAAGGATAAGCAAAAATAGCATCTTATTTCCTTTTTAGCTTCAGATCTTTCTGTTTTGTGTGGGGTCATGATTTGCAGTTCTGCCTTTAATTGAAGGTTATACTCCGACACTTACTTAGGTAATAAAATTTCTTGTAGTATGCAGCAAATCTGGAAGGGCGAGGGCAAGGGCGAGGGCAAGTGCCTGCATTCAGGAGACAAGTGCCAGTCTCTCAGAGCGTACCTCTGGGGCTGCATACAGTTTTAGTCATTTCATGATATTTGATCTTGACATAGGCTGAGGGTTATTTCAGATTTAGTGTTGGTTTTTCTTTTGTACATAATAACGGAATATATGATTGTAACATATCTTAACAGACTTTCATTTTTTGTTTTTTTTTGGGTTTTTTTCATGCTTTTCCTCACAGTGAAAGTAACTGGTGGGGGTGGCTGGTTTTGCTCCCTTGGACCAACAGTGCTGGCAGATTCATATATTCCTTTGTCAGACTTTTCACTCTTTACCACAGTACAATGCAGGACACAGTACAATGCAGGGCAACATATACACATGAATACCAGAAGTATGTGGTCTCAACATGTTGGTATATGAGGATTTAAAAAAAAAAAAAAAAAAAAAAAGTCAGAATAGATTGTATATACCTAATTAAATACGTATTTATAACCTGTTTAACTCTGACTTCTTATCTCTATAATATAAAAAATGTACCCAATTGTAAACCCAAAGCATTGATTTCCTTCAGAAACTTTAGGCCAGCTCCTTTCTTTCTTCCCTTAGTCTGGCAGCCAATTCTCATTGAGTTTAATTATGTGAGATCAGGATGCTATAAAAGTTTCAGCTTTCTCCACGTTTTGCTGGCTTATTTTCATTTTATTTGTTTCCATCTTCAACCTGTTCCATTTTTTCCTCTTTTAGATTGACTAGATACAGATTTTGGGGTAAATTAGGAATTGTAAAAAGAAATCCATTGAGTAAAAATGAGTTACTTTTAGATACTCTACACAAAAAGGTTCTTTTACATTCAAAGATTCTGAATGTACCTTAGAATGCAATAACATTTTTTTTCTCTTGGGGTAGCATATGAAGGATCATATTTCTTAAACTAAAATTTAAAAATGAGAAAATATTTGGAATTCTGTCATCTTGGTGACACTTGCAATGGAAGTTACAAATTGTTTTTACTTCATCTGAAATTTTCTTTTAATTATCCTTGAAAAGATTTTAAAAGACCGTATTTTTCTTTCTTTTTCCATCTTCCCCTGACAACATGTTCTTGACCTGTAAAACAATGAAGAAATCTGTTTTTTCCTCAAACTCTGCTAYAGTATTTCCTTGCCACTCTGGAGCACTTCACTGTGAGTACAGCGTACTACATACTGACATTAAGCAGTCAGCAACAAAACCAAAGACAGGAGAAGAATTTTGAATAAGTAGATTATTTTTTTCTTTTCTTGAGTTGTTATTTTACTTCTTTTTTGGTTTTGTTTCTCATGACACTAATATCTGTCTAGATAGAACTGGCATTTCTAAGTGAGAAAGAAAAACAAATACACCCTCTTTGTCTTTTGGGGAGAATAAAATGAGATGGCTTTATATTTCATAAAGTGAAAAGATGTATATGAGAGTTGTCTCCTCTGACTTTTCAATAAGGCTATTTGTAGCAGTATTTGCAGAACTCAAAAGTGCCATTTGTCTCAGAAGTGCAGGAGCTACTTGCTGTAGCTTTCTGAACTGTATCTTGTACATTCAGCTACTCTGCAAGTACTGGGCAGCTGGTTCCATTTGCAAAGACGAATTTTGCCTGTTACCATACCACACCCATACATTGTGAATCTAAGTTTAACTTCAAATCAAAAGCAAGATGCTGCTACACTTTTTTTTTTTTTCTTTTTTTTTTTTTTTAACAAATAGAAGACTATGACTTTTGTACAAATTAGGCAATGCCATGTTTTACAAAACTGTGGATAATGTGAAATAAAAACCTTCAAGGGAGAAAGATGGCTATCACTACTTAAGTAGGATATCAACTCCAAAATGTTCGGTGTGGTAAGATATTAGAAACTTTGCCTTTAAATGCAGACAAATTTCTGTGACCAAAGTTTGTGCACATGCAAATGTAAAAAGAATGTTGTATCTCTCAAATCTCTCTAGACCATGTATTGTAAAATTTCTCTTTTCTTGCTTTAATTTATACATGTGTCTGAAGTCAGGATACACTTCAGTTAATGTCAGTTGGGCATTGGTGTTTGCCATCATTGAAGATTAGAAGGAACAAGTCCCCTTCTTTAAAACCAAAGTGAAGGATGTTTCCTGTTTTTTGTGAATGCCCACAGATTTTCACAAAATGGAAGGAAAATGATGTTGTACAAAGAAAAAGCCCCTCTAGGGGCTTGAACTCTTGGTATTTGTTAATTTGGTGATTTCATCCCCACCTCACCAAGGTACTCATATATAGACCCAACAGAGTTCCAAGCCCTTGACTTGTGCTGATAAGGTAGGTAGAATTAACTAAATTGGGAGATTATATTTTTAATAAGATGACTATATTGGTTACATTGAAATGGGAATGGTGACAACCATACAAATGAAAATAATATTAGTAATTATGAAAAGATAGCGTGTTTCAGTAGCTGGTTGTTCGTAGCTTCAGTTGTTGGTAGCTTCAGACTGCTGGAAAGGGCAACACTGTAGGTCAGCAGCCTCTGAAGTACTTTGTTGTCAGGAATATGATGGGTGTTGTGGTTGCTGTTTTCTTCTTCATCCCTCTAGCTTCTACTTGGGGTCACTTTTATGTTTCCTAACATGCTTTTACACCTCTCTATTCCTTCATTGGTCTATTGCTCCAGGCTATATCAGAATTTACCATATATAGTGCCTTTTATGTATGTTAGATACTATTTATTTGTTCTTTGTTACCCTGAGAACTGTTTCTGTTCACTTCTGTGTCTCCTTTTTTTAAAAAAACACAAAACTAAAAAGACCCCAAACAAAACCCCCTCAATATTAGTAAATGATTTATAGCTGTGGGCACAAGCCAGTACCTCATCACTTAAGATCCCATGTCCATACTCCTCTCCCCTCCACACTGTGTCTCTACTTTTCAGGCCCTCCAGTATTGCACCTGGCCTGTATTTCTCTGTCCTACACCATTATGTTAGTCATAAAACCATAGTGATACCATGCAAAGATTTTTTTTGAAAAATTAAAGTGCATGAGCTACAGGACCTAGTCAACTAGAGAAATGGCTGCCACAGATAAACCAGCTAAAAGCAAGCTGCAGGCAGGTCAAGAGCAGGTGAGACAGAGGGGGCCTGACAAGCCTCCCCACCCAGGTCTTCCACACCCAGCACAAAGCTCGCAGCCATGGCAGGACCGTGTTACAGGGCTGCACAACTGCAGAGCAAAGGCTGAAACGGGCATTGCCTGGAAGTGGAAGGGTGACAAACCCTTGGGGAGCCAATGGAGCCAGGGCTCGGGTAACGCGCTGGCTCTGGTGTGGCTGCATACGCTTGCTGCCAGCTGTGGATCTCTGAGGGACATGTTGTGCAACTCCTGTTACAGCAGACTCTCAGGGTGGAGAAGAAAATATTGCTGGGTAGTCAGCTTAAGCTCCTGCAAGTCCATTCATCTTCCAGACACAAATGCTCTCTGAAGGAAGCTCTTTGTGATCCTGTTGTGTCTGGTCATCATACTGGTACCAAAGCAGTTGCTGAGATGATAATATGGGAAAACTTCCACCAGATGCTCCCATATAGCCCTGATAAAGCCCTTTATGGGATCAAACACCTAGAGAAAGCTCACAAAGCAGTGGCAGTTGCTTTGTGATTGGATTGATAGCTGATTAACTACTTGGGCACCAGGATGTTGCTCTTAGAAGGGTGTACTTGCAGAAAGTGTGTAAAGTAATACAGGCATTGAGACTGTTCTCCTCTTTCCATATCGCTACTGAAGAAGGGCAGCCATCTTTCAGTACCCATTTCCAGACCTTCCTGATCAGGCAGATGAATCTGAGGCAAAAAAAGAAAGAGGATAAAACACTCGTCTGGTACTAAAAAGCAGCTGAAAACAATTCTTAAAAGAAATTATTTTCTATGTTTTGCAGCAATATGCATTTGAAGTCAAAACCAATTGTAATAAAAAAGCCCTATGTGTATGCTCTTAAATGCTTTGCATTTGATCAGGAAAACAGCATCTTCCTACAAGTGCCCATAGGCATCCTTTCCATTATGGAGATTTCTATATTCACTTTAAATAATTTGTTCATAAATTATGAATTTTTTCATGTAAAGCTTACTTGAGAATGTAGTTTTGAACAACAGTAAATGGTATAATAAGCAAGTTACAATATCCAAGCTACAAAAGATGTAAGCGGGAACATTTAAGAGCAAGTACTAAATGGATGTGGGGAAGCAGAAAGGATATCTGACTTCTTGCTGAATCTGAACATTATTTCACTTAAAAATCTGTAATTGAATTATGGAGAAAAATACTTTCAGTGATGGAGAGATTAAAGATTTAGTCTAATGGGCAACACTTTTCTCATTGTCACAGTGGGAGCATAATTGTATTCTATATTACCTGCCTTCTATAAATCTAGATTCAGGCTTTTGATTTAGGGATTTTGAACAAATGACTGTGGCAGGGTCATTGGGGTCTTTGCAAAAATGTCCTGATAGCCTTGCAAAGTATTGCCCTCTGCTCAGGGGAAAATACAAATTCTAGTTTGCCTAGAAAAGAAGGAAAACTGAGGAGGTTTCACATGCTTTCTTTTTAGCTCCATTAACACACAGACTTATTAAGACATAGACAATAACACACAGTTGAAAGCATTTATCTTACAAGATTCCTGACAAACTTATGCTTGTTTGAATCCCCTGACCTAGGATATCCAAGCTGAGAATAGCTTAGTGTGGTTCTGCTGCTGCAAGACTCCTTAACTACTAGTGTGACATGGTTTCTGGTTTTACTTCTGACTGCCATCTCTACCTTCCTCTAATTCCCTCTTCTTCTCCAAAATTTCTCCATTGTTTCCTTACTTCTTTCCTTGTTGTTCCATATATGCTTCCTCTTTACATTCCTTAGGCATTCATTTCTCTTCTGGAGCCAAGAAGAATGTAACACTGTACTGACACACAGTAGACTGCCAAGACAGTGAAAAAGAGCTGGATGGGAGGTGGAACAGGCTTTTCCTCTTTTTTTGTGTCTTCTTTCCATGATTATTCAGATATGCAGAAAACTGGTTATGCTAGCTAATCTTATTCCTTTTCAGGGAAAGTATGTACATAAACTTTTGCAATCCTAGTATTGATTTTGCTGCTTTAGTTGTTTGGCAGTAAAGGAGGAGTCACACATGACTACTGAACTTTATAGTTCTGTAGTGGGAAAACTAAGAGAATTTCTTTCAATATTCAATAGTAACAGCAAAGTCAAGAATAAAGAAGCTGTGATGCTTCTCTGGAGAATGGACAACTCACAGTGAATTTTTGTTAAGGATATTTTTTATTCTCAAGTTACTAATGCAATGCTGCAACTTCTTTGTCCTTAAACATTAAATCGTCCATGTTACCAGAATCCTTTTGTTCAGCCAGGTGATGAGAAACTGTGTGAATAAATAAAGCATGAGGACTGTATCAGATGTTTTAATTCAGATATAGCAGGAGGATGCTGAGCAGCTGTTGTTATTTGTCAGGTTGTGCACAGAGTTTTCTGGGCCTTAATCTTACAGTGACTAGCCTCCTCCATAAAAGGTTTTGTGCTCTGAAAATACAGAGATTGGGTGAAAGAGAATAGAATAAGATACCAGCAAAGTGAGAAAGGTACTTCCAGCAAATTCTAAGATGTTCCCTTAAGAGCTGTTTGCAATTGCTGTCTTGAATCTCAGTTTGAGAGGGCTAACATGCGCTGATGCTCTCATTTAACAGTTCACCAAATGGATGGTTCAAAGAGAAGATACTACATTTTCCAACCAGCAGGAGGGTTTAAGTTTTGTGAATATGCTAGCTACTTTCCCTATTCCACGTGAATTTGAAACTGAAGCTTGGTATCCTCTCAGTTAAATAAATAAATCTATAAATTAGATTAAGTTAAACATTTACCCAAAATCTGGTTATATCAGGTCTTGCACAGAACTGATCCAGTCTTGCTTTTTCTTCATTCTGTGCAGAAATCCTCATAAGCCACCACTTCTAATTATTCAGTTGCTATTCAGTATGAGTAGCACCTCTCTTAAAGCTGGAAGACTGAATGCTACTTTCATAGTTATTTCAGTAAAATCCTCATTCGAATGCCTTCAAATATTATGCTTATTAATTAAAACTACTTAGTCTATTTAAAATAAAATTATTCTTTTAATGAGGAAATGTCATTTTACATTTCAGCCAAGGTTTATATTTGCAAAACCAGCATTTCTAATGAAATTCTTTTGAGTGAGTTTACGTCTAGCTGTTACAGTACTGGGACAATTTTATCTCATCTCAGAAAGCAGTTTAGTTTTCTTGATATAATGCTCGTTTATTGTCAGATATTGAGGTCAAGAAAAGCCAATCATTTCAAATGGGAATAACTGGAATGGCTGGTGTTTTCAGAAACAGTATTGTGATGAGATCCCCTAAAACAGATGCAGAGGAAGATCAGTCCTTCTAAGGATCTCATTCCTAATTTCACAATTTGTTGCTTCATTTTTTTATCTTTGCGGGACCTAATAGCAACAGTAATGAAACGAGTCTAGCCAGGTGATTATAAAACTATAAGAATGTCAAGGAATATAAAGTTTTATTATTGTGGGCTTCAAGAAAATGAATGCTCAAGTTTGTCCACCTATCAAAAATGCTTATCTCAGAGGACTGGCGAAAGGAAGCATATTACTTAAAATCACAATGTTATTATGTGAAGCATTGCCACCAATTGTGAAAGATGATAAGTTTTGCGAACAATGAGTAAAGCAAAAAAATGGAAATTCCTATGCAGGGAAGGAGCAAACAGGTAATGTTCTCATCACTGTCCTCTGCTCCAGAAGGGGTATCCATCTTTTAATAATGTGTGTAAAATAGTTTTCAGTATTCTCTGAATCAGTAAGTTGTGGGTGGAGGTGGGGAAGCTTGGTGCCAGTCTCACAGGCTAGATAAAGTGCAGAACTTAATACAGAAAAAAAAATCTCATAAACTAAGATTACCTTTTCTTGTCTTATGTTTTCCTTCTATAGCTGCTCCCATTTCTCAGTTTGTTTTTTTTTAACTCTTACCTAAATTAAAGAAAACAGTTAATTAATTTTTTTTTCCCTAATAAAGATGATTCTAAACAAATAGAGTCTGAGTCTTCCACTCTCAGGAGTGAGGCTGATATACTTAGCTTGTTCTCAGCTATTTTTGGGATGACCTACTACCTTGAACAAGTTTAAGACACCCCAGCAGTGTTAGAATGTTTCTTTGTTAAGCTGCAAGAGTTTATCATTAGACCTGTATTCTCATGCTCAGCATACATGCATCTACAACCCAGAAATTAGAGCAGTTCACCTTCCTCTGGTAGAACAATCAAAGATTATGTTTTACTTCATGAATAGTATTTGATTAATGCCTATACTGAGGTATGGTACTTAAGCAATAAATAGAAAGTGAAATCTGAGGTTATTTTTTTGTTCCCCACATGTCTCAAAGGTAACTAATTTCCCCTCCTTCCATTCACCRGCTTTCAGAGACACCTAAAGCTGGTTATTGGAATGAGACGCACACTGGTTAAAAAGACATTTCGACAGTTTATGTTTTGACTACAGGCAAAAGAAAAGCCTGTCTGCAAATCTGTACTATTAATAACAAGAGAATCTGGAAATATTACTATAATTAGCCAAGAYGACTGGTATACTCCTGTATACTTTGAAGATTTAAGATACATAGTTCTCAAATTGTAATGTAGAAAATCTAGGTAGTTGTTGTAACTATAGAAGCCTAAGCAGAAACTAATCACATTTTGATAAGCACTGGGAAAAATGAATCTTCACATTTTACAGAAAGGCTTCCCAAGTGTTTCAGGGAAGAAGGATGACAGTTTAATACCCCTTTTAAAGAAAGAAAAGAGAAATGACACAAGTTTGGAACATTTGTGTAGGACTAATATTCTAACTTGAAGACAAGCAATGATCACATCAACAATGGAGTCTTTGCATGACCAGATATTAGGTGTGATTCCAGTATTTCCAATATACAGACAATATAGATCACCACAAGGAACTACAAGAAAACAGATGTGCTATTCTGTTACAGAGCTAGGCTTTGTACAGAAATCATCCTTGAGTACATTTTAAGTTATTACGGCTTGTAAGAATTGAGTTCTCTACGATGTGTTTGCAAAATGAGTGCGTGGTCAATCTGTTTGAGCTCCTCTTGTTTTCCCCTCTGTAATCAATCCTATTTCTCCCATCTCTCAGCCTAACTCAAAGCAATTCTTCTTTGTTTCACCACATCAGACTCTTGACTACCCTGCTTCCTCTTCCTTTATTCCAATCCTTATTTCATTTCTGCAGAGATTGCATGTTGAATTATCCTCCTTACCCAACAGTAAACCCGAAATCTAGTTGCAGATTTAAAGCTCTCCATCCCTCCTTTTCCCATGTTCCACCATCTCCAATTCTCAGCTTCTATCTCCTCTTAAGATCTAGTTCTGGGATTTGTCTTTTGTTCTTGTGCTAATGCATCATCAGGAAAGCTGTATTCTAGTTGCTGTGTGCTCTTGTATGTAGGATGTGATATACCAAGAACTCTCTCATGTACCCTCACTGTAGAGAAATTGCAAACTGAATGCTGTTTTAAGGTTGCTGTTATATGACAGACTAAGACTGCATGCTTTTCTGACTAAGTCACAGCCATGTGCTGCAATGATAAAGCATCGCAGTGTAAACACAGTGCATAATACAATTTTGCTAGTCTAGTTTATGTCAGGGCATATGTAGTTTTTCGGAAAYGATTGTACCTGCGATAAAGATTTTTGCTTATGCTGATTCTGCTTCTAACATCTTTATCCCATGCTTGACAGAGTTTCACCTGTGAACCTTGCTTGGGGGAAATTGATTTCATTCAGCAAATGACAACATGTAACTGGTGAAGAAGAGAGAGGAGGAACTTTCAGTTTCTGTAGAGTATTGATCTGGAAAATGCTGACAGGAACAAAACCAAATCTTTATCAAGGACTTGTTTTGCTCTTTGAAAACAACTTTGCTTGTATTTTAAGCAGCTCGAGCAGTATTGGCTGAAGGTATAGTGTACAACATAAGTGATTGCCACCTACTCTCTTACATCTGTTTCTCTGCTCTGAAAATTTTCTGTAGCTTCTTAAATAGTTTCTAAATCATTATGCTTTTTCAAGTCAAGATGGGTTGTAGGCTGCTTTCTGTTTACAGACTAGTAACAGCATTAGTTGCAAGGTCATTTTAAAGGTCGTATTCAAGGCCTTTTTTAAGATAGGTGTTAGCTTGCTATGAGCTTTGCACAAGATCTAGAATTATGATACTTAAGATGGAGATAACAAGAAAATGAAAATTGCAGCTCATTTTTCATTAGATTTTGAGAAGCTTATTGCWCAAATGTTATTTTGAGCTGATACAACATTGAGTTTGATCTTACAAAGACTTCAAATCTAATTTGTTTTTAAGGTTTCTAGGCTTCTGCTGCATCGTCTGTCTTTCTATCTAGTCTCTCTCTCTCTGTGGAGAGCATTGCTGCTAAATCATTTTGCAGCAGTAATTTGCTGTAATGTTAAGGAGCCACAACATGGAGAGGAGCTGGTCTCTGTGCTGCTTGTACTTGTGAAAGGTAATATGTCAGAGCACTTGTTGGTGTTTGGCAAAAGCAGAGCTGCAGGTCTTTTGCTTATTATTAAGTGGACAGGAGGTGACTGAATTTTTCACTGCAAGAGGAACAGCTTGCACAAATCAGGTCATATCTGGAAGAGGTTGAACTCTGATTGCACTAGTTGCTAGAGTTGTGCAAATATTATCGGATGATCAAAGTCTGTCCTGTAGCGTGTTCAGGAACCACTGTCCACTCTTTGTGTTCTGATATGCAGGGAAGAGTCAGTTCATGCAGTTGGTATTTTCTGCTCTCAACAGATTTCCACAAAGGGTCACCTTCAACTATTTGTGCAACAAATCCTCTGTGTGCATGTAAGCAATTAGTGAATGGTAAGCTTGGAAAACTTTGGTGATCTGAGTGACTTCATAGAATCTGTTTTTACAGTTCTGTTAGTTACCCAAATTAAGTTACTGAAGTTTTCTGATACTTTTAAAATGCGTAGCACTTTTGTTATTCTTCCATTCTCATCCCAGTGGTGTTTTGGGGACTGACTGAAGATTCTACAATAACTTGAGCACGTCCTTCTGAAGGGGGCTCATGACGAAAGGAATAACTTCCCTGATTGTTCTGCTTTGAAGTTTTGTGTTTCTGTGGTGGTATTTGCTGGCAATAAAACTAAGATAGTCTCTGATATTCTCTTAGGTATGGGGAAGAGGAGGCACACTTGGGAATGCTGCCTTTGCTGATTGTTTCTCAGCAAAGGAGATATTTCTGAATATGTTTCAATAGAGAATTAAGTTTCACCAAAGCAGAAGAAATATTTTAATTAAACATTACCAGCTGTGTTATCTACACTGCATTTTAGGAATTTTAAACTGTGGCCAAAGGCTTGATGAGTGAATTAACAAACAGAATATGTATTGCACTGGCTCTCTATTTTTGTACAGTGCTTAGGCTTTAATGTACTAGCTATCTTAACACGTATTTTAAGACAAGTTTTCATTGTCTTTCATCCATTACTATTTCAGAGTAACCAGATGTGGGATAATGAACCTAAGTACAGTCATACACACTTACTGGCTTTTGTTTCTCACTTCATGGCTGTCCATGAAAATTCTCCACCAGCTGGATATCTACCGAAGGTTTTGCAACATGACAAGACTTCCACTTTTTATGAAGAATGGGTGTGGAAACCCTCTGATTGTGGGCAAAGAAATATTAACTCAACCTGGTAATCTCCTAGTGAGGCACTCATATTTCATATTCTGTAGTAACAGACAGTAAAGAGGACTACATATCTTGGGGATGAATGAGGCTCTTACGCTCTCCGTTGCCCACACGGCCTAGAAGTCGTTTACATGTGCTCAGGTTAATAGTGATATCAGTATACAGCCCTTCAATTCGAATCAGATCTCTGTTCACTCACTTCTGACCATACATAAAACTGTATCGCTGTTCTGTCTTCTCCCCCCACCCCTTACTTTCTCTAGTAATTAATCTACACTGTAAGTTTTCTACTGGCTACTGTTTAAAACTGGATACTTGTGTGGGTCCTTAATCACTGCATAAAGCAAGTTGAACTTAGGCAGCAAACTGAAATAGGGATGGAAAATGCCTTTTTGTTTAGAATTAATGGAATTGGAAGAGGTGTCCAGTCGTCCCCTGGAAGGACCACTCCTCACCAAACGCTTGTGTGATGTTGCTAAAGAAGCAACTGCATTTTATTTCTAACCTTAAAAAACTGAGGGGAAATCCATGAAAGTGATTTTTGTTGTGCTATTTTTTCCCATGATAATCCTAAACATGCATCCATCACTAAAATTAGGTGTAGTATTCAAAAATCAAAGCACGAACTTGGTAAAATGCCAATTTGGGAATTGCTTCTGCTCTATTGTCACAATCCAGTGATGCAGAGAGAGCTATAATGCCATAAGATAATATATGCCAAGGCTTAAATAGATTTGATATTAAATAATGACTAGTGTACGCTATACCTGAAAATATATTAAATTCTAGGGCTAGTTTTTAAAAAGCTACATTTAAAAAAGTTTAATTGAAACTTTGAACAAATTAAGAACTCTTTAAATGATGAATCAGCTTCTTTTAAGCCTAAAAATTAGTCATATTAGTCACAGTTTCCAAGAGCGACAAGCAAAATCTTTCTGCAATTCATGTAACCACCCACAACAGTATTAATAATCATAACATAAAAGCCRAATTGCTTATTATGGAAAGGCTCTGTGATGCTAGTGTTATGAGGTGATCTGCAGTAAGCCAGTTGCCCATAATTATGTATGCTTTTGTGCTTCTTGCTGTGCAATCATCTCTGATGTAAATTTCCATCCAAATACAAGGTGGGCTGCTTGTTTTTGAACCCACTCCAATCAAGGCCTAGAGCTGCTAGTTTTAATGCTGAAAAGTCTATCAGCAAAATATAAGGGTTTTTTTGACTTCTTAATTTAAACTTCTGTGTGTGTGTGTAAATGCACATTGTTAAAAACCCTTTGCAGTTCAAAGTCAAACATATTAATGTAGGGTGCTTTTTGTTTATTTGTTTGTTGGTTTTTTCCCATTTAAATGATCCTACACGTAGAATACAAAGCACACGAATAGATGTGATGTTAAGAAGTCAGTAGAGGAGGAAAAGCCAATTCTGAGACAGTCTACTTGTTAAACAGTTATATCAAACAGTGATTGTAAAGGAAAAAGGTTGAAATGTCACGCAGCTGGAAGATTCTGGATCAGATCAGTTTTTGCTTGTTAAGAGTCCTAGATACTCAAGAGATGCAGCTCTTTCCTCCCTCTCCTGCAGGTTCCATCCTCACTCAACTAAGTTAACTTCCCTGTTCTGTTAAAAACTTATTATCTCTGATTCATAGGCCTTGGTTCCTCAGAAGTAGAAGACATGGAGCAAGTTTTGAAGTTACATGCAGAACAGGTCTTCTGATAGTTCTGCCAAAATGTATGGGACTCCACAAACGTAGAAAGCAGTGGTCAAAGTTTACATTTTGCTTGTTTAAGGACCCAGAAAAAAAACCCTTTAAAAAAACCCCAAACACAACACTGTTGAAAACAGGAAAATTCAAGGGAAATCGTGAAAACAAATTTGTAGAATTTCAAATCGTGTCTCACTCCAGATTAATAATTATAAATTACACTTGGCACTATTAAAACAATTTTTTGCAACTGACTTATTTTTTAATTTCCTAGTCTAAACATCCTTGTTAAGTAAAATTTGACAAAACTATGTTTTTCTGAATCTTAGAAATTTATGTTTGTCATAGAAAGCTAACACTGAATTTTAGATCAGGCTGGCCATTTTCGACATTAGCTCATTCCAAATATATTTTACTAGGCAGACATACTACTTTAGGGAACTTTTTTTTACGTGTTCAGGAATGTGATAAATATGTCTGTTGAGAGAAAGAAGATAGAATTGGAAATATTAATGAACAACAAAGAAAACATTACTCAAATTTTGAGACTTACTAATTTCCTTGATAATTACGTTTATATTGACTTTTTTTTTTAAGAGAATGCTAGCAGTGCAACATTAATCACCAAACTTTCTATAAGAAGCCACATCATGCACAAAAATAAGAGGTGAAACTGGCTTCAGCTACATTGGTGTTTTGGTTCAGATCAGAATTGCGTTTTTGCAACAAATCTGATTCTGTCTGCTGACTGACTGTAGCTCAATCATGTTAAAAGCTTAAAGTGTGCAAAATGGATTGCTTTCAGATGAAACTGAACCAGAAGATGTACTCAAAGAATTAACGTAGTATTAATGGGTTTTTAGTCCACAGGACCAGACTGCAGCCAGTCTGAAGTAACATGCCTGAAATGCACATAATGTGGACATCGGGTCGTTGGCATCAACTCTTTTGCTCTACAGAACTGCTTTGATTGTCCTGCAATATTTACTAATGTAGGTATAGCTGGTTATCTATGGCATGAGTTTACTTTTAGGCTGACCATTTATATATACACGCATTCACAAAATAATGCAAAATAGTGAATGGTAGGAATGGATAGTTTAAGAAGCTGCATAGCAAAGAATTGGGTGATTTGGGAATATGGGCATGAAATATGGACTCTTCCACCTTAAGCTTAGCAGAAGCTTTCAAATTGCTGGCACTTTAGTGCCAATTTTATGAAGAGAATTTGATGGTCCCCATGAACATGTTGTATTCATCTTTGCAATAAAGAAATTGACAGTTGGACTCGATGTTCTTAGAGGTCCTTTCCAACCTTAATGATTCTATGATTCTATGATTCCATGAAATTGAAAAAAACTTTGGTCCTAACTAGTGTGTTGAGGGGCAAAACAAGTCAAAGGCTGAATAAGAATGGAAAGAGAAATTACTTGGCTTTATCATCACAAACATCAATCCAGGAATATACTGAAAAACAAAGCACTTGCTTTTGTTGTACTTGTCTTTTTTCCTGTCTTTGAGTGAGCATGGACAGAACTGAGACTTAAGGAAGCTGCAACCCAGCTAACACATGCATTTTATTTTCTTTCGTTGTCTCAAACAGAAGAATTCATAGAGACTTAATATGACCGGTCAAGGTAAGACACTGAGTGAAAGGAAATGTGGCATGAAGGGTCACATGGTGACAAGAGGAATGAAGAATGGCTCTAGGAAGAAGAAAAAAGAAAAAGAAAAAAAAAAAAAAAATGTGGTGTCTTTTATTTAGTTCTATTTTTTACTCATAGATTAATCCTGTTCAACATTAACAGCTTTTCTTCCCATATAACTGCCAGATTGGTGTCAATTCAAAGAAAAAAATATCAGTAACACTATTTAAACCCATATATACATTAAAATTAAAAAATGCTTTTGGACCTGGGTAGTTTTGATATTTACATGTACTTTATACATGTACAATTACATGCAATTTTGCACTGTTTGTCTTCTCCACAGTCTCCTCAGATTGTGTTTACAAATGCTTGATGATGTAGTAAGGAGCTTGCCTTACTCTGTCCACATTCTATAGGGTTTTTATGGTTACAGAGAAAATTAGCATCAAGAGAAATTAATGTTATCTTTTATTTGTGACCTTTTCATTTAAGATGTATTGCTCTTAACATTACATGGAAGTATGTGCAGTATTTTAAAGTACAAATTTATTTATTCACTGTAGCTTTAAATGTTAGGCACTCCGTGTTTAATGCTTGGTTTCCTACGGAGTTTGAAAGGCATGGTCTTGCGACAGAGAAATCTGCTGGACTGTAACTTCCACATTACCAAAGCTGAACTCATATTTCAGCTTCAGTGGCATTACTACTGTAAACGAGGCTAGTGAAATCCAGTTATAAGCTGAAAAAGATAAGAAATTTTTATTTTCCTTCAATCATCCTTTTCTGTGAAGTTGCAAACAGATGTGAGAATCACGGCCTTACTTCCCATGACACTGAATGAGCCAGTGTTTCTGGCTAGATCCTGCGTAGAGGAGAAATCCTATCTGTCAGCGTATAGGAAAGAATCAGAAACCTGGCTTGCTATTACTACAAAGAATAAAGATACTAGGATTTTTTTTAATTTTTATTTTTAAATTTTCTAGATAGCAGGATGAGAGAAGATTATTACCAAATACATTGTGAGAAGGAAATTTGGGTGATGAGTTATGCAGTGCCTATATGATCCTTCTGGACTTTATCTGAACAGCTCTTTTAGAYATTTTTACTTATCCAGCTCTTTTTTATTAAGTACAACCTCTCTCAAGAGAGGTAACTCTGTTTCCAGTTCTAGCTACAGTTGAGAGGTACTGGGGAAAGATTAAAAAAGAAAGAAAAGTATTAATTATAAAGCAAATAAATAGTTTAAGTCCAGAAAGTTTCCAGCATTCAATAATCTTTTATAAAAGATAAAGTAGGTTTTCCTGTCATTTGCACTAATAAAAGTTTACATATATTTGGCTGAGTAGTAGAAATCAGCAAATAATTTTTTTTTTTTTTTTTTTTTTTAAACCATCAAATGAATGATGCACCAGCTAGCCTTATGTGGTCAAACAAAATACAGTAATAGTGTTTATGTAAATGAATCCAATTTCATTGTACTTGTAAATCTATAACTTCATACTCATGAAATATTGTTGAGTTTTCTACACTACTAAGTTAGGAAAATGCATTGCTCTATATTTTGTCTGTTGTTCTCCCTTTTCATAAAAGCACGTTTTCCTATCTGTGGTACAGAGTACTTAATCTTGAGATTTCATCAAAAGCACAGATGAGCAAAGTGTTGGCTTCTTCTGGGGGTTTAAATCTTGGCTCAGTGGAAGTCAGTTGTAAACCTCTCATTGACCTTAGCAGTATTAGGATTTCAGAGTTTTGAAATTTCCTAGGCCAGTCTTTCCAGGCTAAATACAGGCTGAACAAAAGAAATATATGTGCCCATGTTCACCGATGAAGACAGTCAAGAAATACATTAGACTCCCACAGTCTGAGCACAACCTTTTAAAACATTTTCTTCATGCAGGTGCTATGGAGAGGTGTGAGAAACAACAGTGTGGGGCTCTTTTCCCAGTGGATCACAGTGAGAGCATGAACTGGGGTAATGGAAGGATTCAAATCTGATTTGCCACACTTCAATTTAGAAATTTTACTCAAAACCCTACAGGTCTGCAAGCATCACTTTTTCCTGTTCTGTGACTTGCGAAGGAAAGGATTGGCCTAACTGACCTTATTCATTAGATATTTCATGCCTCAAACCTCTGACACCCCACRGGCTTTTAGGATGTGTCTAGATGGTTCAGTACAGCACTGAGCACAGAGAAATATACTACCATTTGTAGAAGAAGCAATATAGCTCTATTGATGTGTCTACTTCTGTCCAAGCCATTTTTAGAACACCACTGTCAAAGAGGAAAACTTTAAACACAATGTTACTCCTGGTTATATTGAGGTATCAAAGAAGAAGTTTTTATCATCTAAAACAACATAACCAATTTGAAAATATTGACCTTCCTGTCTTTGAGGAGCTCACTTTCCAGGTAGTATGAATTCAGAAAATAGTCTCATAGTCCAGGTTTTCGTTAAACTTGAATGCCCACAATGACCAATAGCATTCTCTGTTCAGGACTGGATAAGACCAATTGGTTAAGAGAGTCCAGATTTCTTCAATAAGAAATAAGATTGAAATATGAGATTTAATCTGGAATTGCCCATAAATCTTCTATTCTCAAATAGTCCAAGAGAGTAGACCAAATACTGTATTGCAGATAAAGGCAAAAACCTCACCAATAAGCATCAGACAAACATCCTTCAGTCTGTCCTAAAGGAAAATGTCTTGTCAGCTCTGAATCTAGTATTAGATTAATTCAGAGTAGCAGGGGGTTAGCAAGTCATAGCAAAAGACTTTTTGTCAGGAATCATTTCTGATTTTTTTTTAATATATCTTTAAACCACATTGTAGTTGCATAGTAAAACTGTTGATGGAGTTGTATAGGACATCTTGCAGCAGTACTAAGTGGTGCAGAGCCTGAGCGATGGCCATCTCCTGATAAAAAAGCACTATGATGGAAGTGATTTCTTTTCAGAAGTTTTGTTTTGTGCTCTGTGTGATGGGTGCCTTATAAGTGGACAAGGTACATGAGGAGGAAAGCACAGATTGAATCTAACAATGCAAAGTTCTTCAAGCTGTTCAGTGTTGTTTTGGCTTTTTTTTTGTTGTTGTTGTTGTGATGAAAGTTTGAAATATCAACTTCAGACAGAAGGCACTGAATATTTTGATAGCCAGAACCTTTTGCCTATCATTTCTCCCTTCTTTTCCTGCATTTCGTGGAACCTACATAAGTGGAGTAATTGTGAAGTGTAATGAATGCTCCATTTTTTATGTATTGACTTGTGAACAGCATTACTAGTTTTTACAGGTATTTGTTGTTTCATAACAGAAGTTGCAGTCTGCTGCCATCCCCGGGAAGAGTTAAGAAACTGCTTTACTTGTTAACACAGGGAGATACAGACCACCCAACAGGTATGTTTGTCACAAATACTCTACACTCCATTGTGCGTTATTCTTTCCTTGCTTAATTACTAAGATATCTTGAAATGATAGGTTCAGTTTCCACTATAGATGTTTCCAGTAAGCTCATTATTGTGGGTTGGCTGGTTGCAGTGCTGATGGATATGGAGCTTGTTGGCTCTGGTACAGAACAAGGGGAGTGTTGTTAGCCCAAACCATTCTCCTGACTGTGATGTGTTGTTTCCAGGGCAGAAACACTGGTTGGGAGATTGTTTTGAATTGTTTTATTATAATGGTGTCTTTCACAAGGAATTAATTATATGCAAGTAGAGCAATGATAATATGTGACAGTCGTGGCTGCTGCTATGCTGCTCCATTACATCTTGTTTACAGCAAYGAACATGAATTGTGTTTGTGCCAGTTGTTCTGCGAGGCATGCAACATTGGCTTTGGCAATGGGAATAGTCTGCATTTTTTTAATAAAACTCAACAGTTTTGAGTGTCCTGAAGTTTCAAAGTTTTTTGGGGAGAAGAGAGCAGAAATGAAAGATTCTCTTACTGATAGCTATAGGAAATCTCTGCTGAGCCAGGGTGCACTGAGGCAGGAGATAAGACACATATGTTTACAGAATGTGAATTAACCTAAGGAAGACAAATGGCCTTGTGAACTGGGCATCTGGCTCAGATTTAAGAGATCTGGGTTCAGTTCTGCCATGGATTTCCTTGAGCAAATTGTTTAATCTCTGTACTTTGATACCTCATCTGTTAAACAAGGTAGAACAATCCTTTTGCCTGTCGCAGCTAATAGCTATTTAGGGCTGAGATTGATCCTTGCTCTCTGTTCCTACAGCGCTAAGCACAATAAGGCCCTGGTCCCGGTGGGGCCCATCAGGTCATCAGGTTCTGCTACAATGCAAATGAGTGCTAATTTTAAAGCTATGCAGAATATAGTGATAATTAAAAGTGGTCTTTTTTATTTTTTTTTCTTTTTTTACAATTAATTAGCAGAGTATACTTCACTTTAGAAAAGGGAAGTCTGTGGCTGTGAGTAATTTATTAGAGGGAATAAAGGGGAAAGGACTAGCAGAAAAGATGGAGATAGAGTATGCAGTCTTTTATTCTGAAGCTATTTGAGAATTGAAATTCAGAGGGTTTTTTAATGGTGCAGTAAGGATATCTGAAATTTGGAGCTGATTAAGGCCCTGGACTTGGAATCTCTGCCCAATGACACAAAGAGCCAGCTATGACAGAAAAACAGAGGCAGGGAAGCTGGATAGAGAAGAATTGAGTATTGCACACTTATCCCTGCTGGATAGATCATGGGCCTGCTGGCAGACTCAATTGAGAAACTGTTAAACAAAAAACCCAACACTCAAGAGCAGGGGAACTGTTTGTCTTACAGGGAGAAGTTTTGATGCAGTATTTATCAAGCGAGGTAGGAGGCTTGGAAGAACCTCAGGGCATAATTTGCTGCTTTTTTGGCCTTTTTTTTAGGACGATTTCTAAGAATTGTTGTTTATAAACTGCCACAATGAAACATCGGGGTTCAGTTTCAGAGGGCTTTATTGAAATTAGGAAGTCAGCACAGAATAAGGAAAATTGTTTAAAAGCAAATTTGCTTAAAACTTTTGTGAGTTAAACTTCCCAAAGTCTCATTTTCATTTACCAAGTAATGAAATATTGAAGGGGAAAAAATAAAAAAGGCAAAAAACTGCAGGGCCACCTCTGTATGTAATAGAAATCAGTGCTGAACCATTAGAATTGGGGGAGTACTACTGGTTTTACGAGAGCTGATGATGCCATCTGAAGTGAAAAGAGCCTCTGTATTTTCACTTTTTCTATACTCTTAGGGCAAATCCAGGCAATGCAAACTAATGGAATGTGGTAACCACGAGTAAAACTAAAGAGCAAACTGATTTGTCACAGTCTTGGAGATGCAGAATAATTATAATAAAGTTTTGCCTCTGTAACCATCCATCTTTCAGGTAGAACACTGAAACCATAGGTACTTTTTTAAGAAAATGTTGTTATAGTACAAATGAAGATGGGTGGATCCACTTTTCTACCTTTTACTTTGCTTTGTGTAATATTAGCTTCTAGCTTTTGTTTGGTGAGAGAGAAGAATCAAGATTTTTTAAATTTAATAATTAACCTTTTCCTGCCTTTTATGCTTCAATTTAATTACCTTTGTATTGAGCAGAAGAAATACAGGAAGAGTATTTGTTTAACAGGAAAGAAGAGGAGGCATGTTTTTTTCAGACATTTCCATGTGAAAAAATGTTTCTTCAGTTATTAATAAAGGAACAGGAATGTAGGGCAGAAGGTTTGGGGTTGGTTTGTTTTAAAATTTTAATAAGATTTTAGTATTTTTAATTTTAAATACCTCCACAACATAAGAACAACTCCACCTGTCAATCTGGAATCACAAAGAAAAAGAGAGAGAAGTTTAAAACAGAGTCTTTAAAACCTAAGCAGTACAAGGCATTGCTGACTTTCTAGTTCTCTCTGTTCTAGAAGATACAAAAGTTAAGATTCAAAGTTTGTTCAGGAAGTTTATACTGTTAGAAACCATTTTCACATATGGCAGTTGAGAGGAGAGGGGCGCATGGATGACTTCAGCGTAGTAAATCACTTAGGCCAGTATCTCTGAAAAGCTGTTTGTCTACACCAAATATGTTGAGCATGTAAACAGATAGGAAGAGAAAATATATGTATCCAATATATACGTAACATATTGTGCCTCAGGGGAGCTTTTATTTTCAGGCTGTATTTTAGCTAACATAGATAACAAGAATGTATAGTTGGAGAGATCTAACACAAGCTTGGTTGAAATGCCAAGCCCCTGCCCACACATACCTTGTTACTCTGTTAG
Source organism: Phoebastria nigripes (assembly GCA_035582835.1). Lineage (NCBI taxonomy): Eukaryota > Metazoa > Chordata > Aves > Procellariiformes > Diomedeidae > Phoebastria > Phoebastria nigripes. The sequence goes on from JAYKAV010002978.1 coordinate 126,481, forward strand.
CTAAACAGTGTGCAGTATTTCATAAAATTTTTTGGAGTGCAGCCTAAGGCTGAAGTGCCAAATTCTTAGTAATGCACAATAAATCCTGCTCTTTATCTCTTTTGTGATGCTAGTGAGAAATATTGTTAGTACTTACAAGATTTAAAACCCTCTCTGAAACTCTCTGTGGTGTAAGTCTCAGTTTCTCTGCCTGCCCACATTCAGGGTAAGAAAGCCTGAGCAGGTTTTGAGGTGACAAGACCTAGCAAATGCAGGTAGGCAATGCTACCTGCCCATGGGGCTAAATACAACCCTGGGAAACCTATCTCAATTGGGAATTTGGGCTTTCAGTTCAAGAATTAGACAGTAATTGAGAGCATCTACTTCTAACGTTGCCTAGGTCTCTAGTTCCTTGAGGCGGAAATTGCCTGAGTGCTCAAACATGGATTTAGCTGCCCTGTTGAGGAGGTAATGTTCGTCTTCCAGCTGAGTTCTCTTGCTATATGACTTTAGACAGATAGCTGCCCTATTCTGCTGAAATCCCTAAAGAATTCTACAATGCAGGTCATTGTGCTGATCCACGCAGACAGCTGCATCAGACAGTAGGTGGTAGAACGTAGCAGAACAAAGTGACTTTTACAAATATCCCAGTGTCATTTTTCCCCAGCAGACCCTTCTTGTTCTGAAAGAATTTGACTCCCGTACACCAGGAGAAAGGCTTCAGCATCAGGATTGTGGGATATCATAGACAAGTAAATTCACAATCCTCATATTGAAGTTACACTATCATACATTGAAGAAAGTAGGTCCCAAGTAAGGAGGGCTAACCAAAGAGATGCGGATGTAAAATACAACCAGGCATGAGGTCTGGAGCTGAGTTCTCTCGTCCAGGAGAAAAGCAAGTTGTCCTTGCCTGCTTGCCTTCTTTCCCTGTGACTCTTGAATTTCCAGCTGCAATTTTGCTCAGATTCAACCAGAGAGATGAAGAGTCTTCTCCATTTTTTCCTGCATGTGTTACAGCCTTGTACTAAGGGCATGCAGGACATGTGAGGTCAAATCATCGCCTGGGTGAGGAAAGCCCACGATCTAATTCTCCCTTAGTATTCTTCCAGTATAGCAGTGGATTAAATATAGGAAGAGATCTTATTTGGAGGCAGTGACCCTGCTTAATGGCTGAGCTAGCCATATTTATTTCAAATAAGTCCGGAGAAACTTTTTAAACTTTCAGGTAAGTCAACCAGAAAGACCAGAAAAAAAAAAAAAAAAAAAAAAAAGGCAGAGAAACCATTTCAAATGTTGCAATGACAAGCAAAAGGAGCTGTCCTTAATAAAATGCTGCATTATACCTTCTGGAAAAAATACCTTACTGATCTGTCATCAGAGCACAGCAACATGGCATTTATTTCCTCTCTCTAAAGTGTCAGGGACAGAACATCAGCTGTGAACATCAAAATCAGTGGAAGTGTATCAGCTTAAAATTCATCTAAGAGTCTGGCCCTTTATTAGAGGTATTATTAGAGCTCTCTTTTTTGCAGTTATCTTTCAGAAAAGCTGGCAACTTGGGGTTAACATTCTGTCAAAAACCTATCATTTTCCTGCTCCCACCATCCTCCTTTCCAGAAGCAGCCTGACTTGCTGTACAAATGTCATTAGTTCCACAGGGAGCTCCAGACCTTTGAATGTCGCAGAACAGTCTATTATTTAGTACTGCTATAAGATAATCTTTTCAACTGCTGTTTTCTAGTGAGAATTCTCAAAGACGAACCTATAAAGAACAGATGCCAGTTTTCAGTCACTCAGGAATTTTGTCAGTTAAGTGACTTTTACCTTTATCCACTGGGACTTTGATTTTTGGACACAGGTATCAAGCTAACAAAACGTGCTGTCACTGACAGGCTTCATAAAGGTTTGTTTCTTTTTCCCTTTCTTGCCATATTTTACGATTCAAAAAACACCCAGTACCTTCACCTGTCTATCGTTTCTGGGAATAGTGTTACCAAGAACTGTTTTAAATACATTCTCAACACAGAGCTGTAAGAAATTAAATATGTAAGCTGAAACAGAAGAATTTCAAAGTATAGTCGCATTTCCTTTTCTCCTTAAATAATTCCATCTATGTGTGAGAGTTTTAAGGTTCATTCTGTCTGCAGCAAATGTTCTTTCTGCAGGATGTGAGTTATAGTAACTTGCTGAGCTGAAGTTGCCTTTTTCAGACAATAAACCCTGGACGTATGCATGCATGTGCTGTTTTCCTCAGAGAAGTTCCCCAAAAGGCACATCAAAGCAAAAAATAATGAATAAAGTTACTAAGGCATGGTTTGTAAGGCGCTCTCAGGTGTAACTGGTTTGGGTGCAAGAGAAGTGAGAAGCAGAATGGAACATGACAGCTCAGACATATATGGGTCTTTTTCCTGATGCTGGGCTGAACAGAGAATGTTGTATCTCCGAGCATAATCCAGAATAAACCAAACTTTTGTTTTAAAGTTACTGGCTACATGAGAGCTTAGAGTGGGTCAACATGCACATTGTATCATATTGTCACCTCTCTAGCTGCCACGATTTAGTGTTGCTGCTGCCCATAACACACTCTGTCAGTGTCCAATATTCTCAGTGGAGTCAACGAGGCAGCTGGGAAACCAAGAGCAGAAGCGGATCGTTGTCGTGACTTAACCCTGGCAGCACCTAAACACCACGCAACCGCTCACTCACCGCCCCGCTCCCGTGGGATGGGGGAGAGAATCGGGAGGGCACGAGTAGGGAAACTCGCGGGTTGAGATAAAAACAGTTTAATAATTGAAATAAAACGAAGTAGAACAGTAATAATAACAGTGATAACAACAACAACAACAACAATATACAAAGCAGGTGATGCACAATGCAATTGCTCACCGCCTGCCGAACCCATGAGAGCCTGTCCCTGGGACCCTGAGCCACCCCACACCCTTAGTTTTTATACTGAGCATGACGTCACATGGTATGGAATACCCCATTGGCCGGCTGGGTCAACCGCCCCGGCTMTGCTCCCCCCGCCAGCTTCCCATGCACCTGGCAGGGCATGGGAGGCCGAAAAGTGCCCGGTGCAAGCACCACCCAGCACCACYCAAAACATCAGTGGGCCATCAACGCTCCTATTATACCGAACGCAAAACACAGCACACCCTCCCCAGCTACTGGGAAGAAAGTTAACTCTGTCCCAGCCGGAACCAGGACAATTGTGCACTGTATCCTCATCACTTCTCGTATCAGCACAACTTCTCATAGCAATATAGGTATTTACAGGAGTTAGCCATCAAAGGATACCATACATGTAATCTTCTCTATTGTGGGCCAGGAAACCATGTTTTCTCCAGTGAAGACAATTTTTTTTATTCTAAATGGGAGTTTTAATAAATGGTCAAACAAAGAAAACACAGGAGAACCCTACACATGTTATTAGGCTCAGTGGTTTCAATAGGGCACAGCATCCCTCAGTATGGTTTGCATTAAATGACTGCATTTTTCTGAAGTATCTTAAATTTTGCCACATAAGAATTTACAATGCTTATTTAAGAGACCGTGATCCTACACAGAAAGATCATCTACAGAAAATTATAATTTCAAATAGCCAGGCCAGCTTATCATCCATCCTATTGGTTTCATTATTCTTTATCTCTGTGTGATCTTGTTATTATAAGCGGAAAAACATCTCTGTTCAAAATCTTTATTGCATTTGGGAAAAATAGAAGTCAATGCTTAATGCAGTTCATAAATCAAAAATGTTGTTAGTGATATATTCTCTTTTAAATCTAAGTATTGAAAAGTCCAGCCACTATTTTAAAAACAGCAGAAAAATATTACTCTAATAGTTCAATGATCTCATAATGAAAGTTAAAAAACAACATACACTAATTTATTTTTATTATTTTCCTTAAGGAATTTAGGAGAATCATGGAAATGATTCCAGTCAAATACAGGAACTATTGATTTTGTTTGTTTGTTAACTATGAAAAAACAATTTTGCCAGATTAATTCCTGTAGTATGTTTCCAGGAAAAAGAAATAGTTGTATGTTTTACTTTAAGCTCTTGAATAGCACTCTGCTGGATTGGGAAGTAGCTTTTCTGAATACGTCAAATGAACCAATAATTAACCACTGACCCTATAATTTGACAAAATCAGAAAGCTCACTTTACGTAAATTTATTTTCATACAAAGAGGGTTTTCTCACTTGAGATATCAGGAGATATATAGCTATATGGATCTCTGCTTCACTTTGAAAATCTGCTGCTTTCTACTGCTTTACATAGTGGTAATCAAAAAGCAAAGCCATCTCAAATGCAAAAATGCCATGACAATGCATCTCAAATTTAATTTAATTTAGTGATACATTTGTCCTGCTTATAGCCAAAATATACTTGCTGGAGTCAGCAGTTTCCACAAGTGGACACACTTACAGTAATATGTAAAGTTTGAATAAGCCACTTAATATCTAGGCCCTGGTAGTTTTGATGCATTCACTGAGCAGTGTGGACAGGGAGTGAATTATACCTTCAGACTAGATTCTCTAGTAGGTCTACAGTGTCCTGGAAAGGCATATATTGTTTTATGGGAAAAAAAAACATGAAGAGGAAATTCTCTTCAACAGCTGCTAAGACAAAATTGCCTTAACTACTTTTCAGGGCATTTTTTATCACACAGTTTACACCCAGATACATTTCATATGTCCACTTGAAGATAAAGCTTCTTTAGAGATAATAGATCATGTTTAACTGTATGAAAATCAGAAAATCTGAGAGTTAATGCGTGACAGTTCACAGCCTTGTGGTCTTAAAATGAATTATTGTGGTGCATTCAGCAGGCTTGAAACACAAGTTATGTTTTATTCAGCATGAAACAACAATCAATTTGAATGACAATGAAAACTCAGTGAAAACTTGTTGCCACTCATAAAGTGTCAGTTTGACTTTAAATTGATGCTATATGCTTTCAAAGACCTAAATGACTATCAGTTTCATATGATCCTGATTGTACTTTTTTTCTTTTTTTCCAGGAGTGAGCCATTGTCAGCTTTATTCACTTTTGAGACTCTCACTAAAGAGACAGTTGTTACTGAATGATAGAATAGCAGGGAAGACAACCTCAGACATGCAACTCAACTTCTGTCTTTTTAGATTTACTGATGAGTATATTTTACCATTCTATCCCCTCTTAATTGTGGAGTTGCTGAAGACCATATTTGTTTCTGCATTGATTACTTTGTATGTCTCATTTTCCATTATCCTTCATTATTCCATTGTAACTTCTTATTTGTGCTCCCTTGTTTGTAATTTTGCATTTTTAGAGGTTGGACTTTGGTTTTCTCAGAGTCACCAGGACATAATATGTTCAGTTGCTATTCTCATATTTYACAAAATGTGTTCCTAAATTATTCTGCCTCAGATTACTTTTCACAGATGTCTGTAGAAGTAATTTTCTCATATAGAAAGAGGCTTAGTTAATCAGACAGAGTGGTTCTGTTTGAGTTTTACCATTAAGTTCAACCAACTATCCACGTATTTTGAAATTCTGAGGTACACAAAAACTGCTACATGTTATAAAGGTTAAATATATATTACAAATGAGATTAAATTTTAAAAGAAAAAAAAAAGGAAAAAAAAAAAGAAAATTAAATATTTCCTAAACCCCTATAAATAGAAAGCAAATTTCTGTATCACAAAAGTCCTTAATTTTGCCAAATTTTCTCTTTGGAGTGAGTTAGGGAGATTTGTCTCATGAACTTTTCAGTTTGATTTGCAATAAATTTGCTGTAATTTACCACTGTACCTGGAGCCAAGAAGAGGTAGGTGATGTGTTCCAAATACAGAAACAGAAAAGTATTCTCCAAAGAAGGAATAGCAAACTCATTTGAATAAATCAAACCTCTTGTGTCTAATACTCTCGAGAGAGGGACTCCATGCTTCAATGTTCTTGTTCTGTGTTCTTGGACGTACAGGCTGTCCAAAAATCATTACCTTCCACTTTGAAAGTTTTCTTTCCCAAAAGAAATATTTTGTAATGGAATTTTGTAGTGAGTATTTGGTAATGATTTTTAAGATAACTGTTTATTTTCCAGATTTTTGTTTTCTATAAAAATGTCCCATGAATCCAGCCAGTCTTAAACAAATATCTAGAACAAAAGATTTGGGTTAAAAGCCTTCCAAGGCATTTTGAGTTTAAAAGGCATGATAACTTGGTACATATCCTGAGAAAAATGATACTCAAAGTTCAGGAAGCCAATGTTTTCTAGTGTCAGTCAGGATGAGAATCCTTTCTGAACCTCTATAGGCTCAGTTGTATATTAATTCTGTCTAGTTTCCCTATTTATTTCTTGCTGAGGAGAAATTCAACTGGTGTGTTTGTAACATCTTATTACCTGAATACAATTTACAGTCATTCTTGTGGCAAAATAAGAACACAACATAAGCCTATTTGTTTTTCTATCCAGTCTTTCTCTTAATTCAACCTGTTAGTGATGTTTTTGGAAGATATAAGACAGTACGGGAAAATGCTGATGTTATAACTACTGTTATAAACTCTTTGCTTGTTTATAACATGCCATTTACAGACAGAATATTACACTGATGGTGTATCAGTCCATATGCAATACATGTATTACACAATATGTCATATGCTACCTTTATTCTACACCTATCAATTGATAAGTTGACCCAAAAAGAAGTCAGTGACACAGTCTTATCAGACATAATCAGAATATTCTGGTTTACTGTCCAAGATAAGCTGGAAAAGGTAAAACAAAAGGTCCACTACCTATCAAACTGGACCCATAAAGGACTGACAGCAACATTAACTGTCTCAGGCTCTGCATCTCCTTTCTCAACATCCATGTTGCCACTTTCTATGCAACCGCCCATGAGGGCTCCATTCAGCTATCTCATGACCTCAGCAATGTGACTTCACCCAACTTTCATGTGAAAAATAGAAAACCCCACCCAACTAACAAAAAAACCCCATGGTTTTAATAGTGAAGACATTGTTACATCCCTTTTTTTTTTTTCTTCCAACAATAATTCAATTAAATTCTGTAATATTTCTATTAATTGTCTTCCAGGCTATATTTGTTTCTTCTTTCCCACTTTTGTCCTACTAAGTAAGTCTTCTTGGCCATTGTAATTTAAAGCTAGTTTAAGTATACCTATTCTAAACTGCATTCTGCAGTGAAAACATTTATGTTCTACCCCACCCCACCCACAAGCATCTTTCTCCTCATCTGCTTTAGTACCTATTTCCAGAATTAAGCATGTGATGGTTCATTTATAGCTCTCTCACCCTTGAGATATAAACAGGGGAAAGTATAATTGGCAGTAAGAATTCTGAAGTACCTTTATAATTTAGGAACATGAGTCCAATTGAGCTTCGGGGACACTTTGGTTTCCTTAGTCACGGAGGCATTTATAAATCAAAGTGTGTTTATGTGTTTGTAAGCTTATAAACAAAACCAGATGAAATGGTTCCTGCAGTAGGAAAGGACTTAGTTTGTTGAACCAGGAGGACTTTTTCAGTCCTATGTTCCTAAAATATAGAGACATAAATGAAGAAGTGAACATGATTACATTATGAGTCTCCACATCTTATCTTGAAATAAGGCCACTTGTGTTCTCAAGAATATCTTCCATATCCATTCTCCATAAGAAAGCAATACACTTCTCTGGGATCTCTTAGTAATGTGAAAAAACATCACATATAAGTCAGTAAAGAGTTTGCGGGAAGACCTCTAGATGCATGTCCTCTTTCTGGTTTTGTTCTTGAATGATGGCCAAGCATAGATCCTTGAAGAAAGATCCTTGAAGAAAATACAAGACCAAAGTTTAAAAATAAATGGAATAAAAATAAAGATAATAAAGCAATAAAGAAACCTACAGTAGCTACAGAAATAGTGTTGAAAAAACTACAAAGAACAAAAATAAATTCTAAGTGTGCATCTGTAATAGTTCTGACTGGAAGACCATTGTATTCAGAGGAGTTAGCGATTCACCTAACAGGTAACCTGAGCAGGCGCAGACATCCTGTGCTGTGCTGTGCCGCACTATGCTGCACTATGCTGCACATGCAGCATGGCCTTCAGACCCATGCTGTGCCACACACATCACTTGGCCACAGGATGAACTTGGCTGGTTAATGGCAACAGAGGAGCCCGCAGGCAGCTCCCACTCGCTGTTGGCGATTACACCACCTGTGGGGTCTTGCCTTTGTCTAACAGTGCAGCAACAAGTTCTCATGTGAACATCCTTTCTGTTTGACAGTAGAAATGATGAGTAGAGCTGACTTATTGTAAGACAATCCTATAGTAGCTCAAATGATCAAAATGGGAGAACCTCTTTCTTCCATGGATGGGCTCTGCACAGCGTGCTGTGTGGATTGGAGGTCTGCTCAATGCTGCACAACTTGGCGTTCCCAGTATCTAAAGGGTCGTAAGATTATCTATACTATTCTCTCTTTCTTCATAGTATTAGCTCTAATAAATAGCCTTTTAAATGATACTTTACAGAGTCTGGAAACTTTTCTCACTGGAATCATAACGGACCAGCACCTCCCAGGGCAAAACAGCATCGCATGCAATATCTCAGAGGTGGTCATGCTTATGGACAATAAATAGAAAGGATTACATCCCCAAGCACATGAAATACCAGTTCTTTGCCATGCCAATATCAAGTGTGTGGGCTTTCCATTATGTTTCTGAACATGAAGAAAGACAAGCAAGAAATTAATCTAATAAGAGTAACTATGTCCATACAAGGAAGTATCTTAGATGTCATGTAGGGATTATGCATTTTGTAATGGACAAGACGAATACTTTTACATTTTTGAGAAAAAAGTATCATTGAATATGGTGAGGTGAATGCCTCAAGGAAGTTCCTTAGCAACTTCCCGATAAGCAGTTTTCTACTGCACAGGACTAGAAAACTTAGTAGGTTGATCTGATGAGTCAGCTAATATATAAAAGTTTCTTCCTGTAATGGAAAGAAAGAATACATTTTGATTCTTTAAAATTATTCATGATGGGAAAAGGTGTCTTAGGTAGCTACAGGAGACAGAAATAGGGGTGCTGAAGAACTAGATTGTCTTCATAGTTACTTACTAGATGTTAAGGAGAAAAGTCCTCCAACAGATTGAGTAACGTGGAGACACAGGTTTTTTTTCAGAAAGCACTGCTGTGTACCAAAGCCATGACATCTACAGAATGGAAACTGTTGGGTTACCTTTACTGAAATGATAACATGGCAGACCTTTGTGGGGATTTTTTTTGTTCTCCAAATATAAAATTAGGAAGCATTGTACTCATAGATATTTCTGTTCCAAATTGAGGACTAGAGATACGGATCACAGTACCCCAAAATTTTTGAAGTCTTTAGGAGGACTAGATGAAGTGAAAGTGAGAAATGGCAAACACATAAATTTATCATTCACTGCAAAGTTGAATGAATTTGACTAAATCTTAGTGTACTATTTACCCAACATGCAGACATTAAGAAAAATTTCTTCTTGTAGAAGCCATGTGTATAGAATCATAGAATCATAGAATCATAGAATCATAGAAACATTTAGGTTGGAAAAGACCTTTAAGACCATTGAGTCCACCCGTTAACCTAACACTGCCAAGTCCACCACTAAACCATGTCCCTAAGTGCCACATCTACACGGCTTTTAAATACCTCCAGGGATGGTGACTCAACCTGGGCAGCCTGTTCCAATGCTTGATAACCCTTTTGGTGAAGAATTTTTTCCTAATATCCAATCTAAACCTCCCCTGGCACATCTTGAGGCCATTTCCTCTCGTCCTATCACTTGCTACTTGGGAAAAGTATATAACAGTTCCTCTAGATTTCTAGCATGAGCAAAAGTAGTCATCTTCTACTCTTCTACTTACAGATGTTCTTTTTCCCTGTTTGGCAGTATGATCCATCTTCTGTGGTGATAACTCAGGCAAAGCCATTTAGACATCAGTGGTCATGCTGGCACAGTCACAAAACGGTACAAATGGAAGCCTTGCAAGCTTTAAGCAGAAAAGTAAATCAAGTTATCAATAAAGAGATGACAGAATAAAAATGATGATGTACCAGCACATGGAATATTGATTAAAGATTTGGGTGTTTCAAGACAGCTATGGCAGAAATGGAAAGGTCAAGGGGAAGGTAATTAAAATGGTTAGAAATATCTCGCTTTCAAAGGGATGCCAGCCTACAAGACTGTGATGCTTGTAATACTCTCAGGCTTGCTTGGGGCTAGAGATCACACAAACTAATCTGTAAAAGAACAGATGAATGACTGGCAACTAGCTAGCATTAATTTTCATAACATTACAAGCAATCTTCAGTCAGGAGCTGATCTGGTTTCATTCCACTTATATAAGACCCCTGAGCCCAGAGTTTCACGGCCCCAAAGCAGCCATAGGCATCTGTACATACACATGCAGAAAAAATGTGTGTTTCAGATGACCGCAGTTAGAAATGTTCCGTTCTAATCAAACAAGATTATTATTTTTATGAACAAAGAATAGTGAGGAATCACAGAGATTAAATGATACAAGTAACCATTTATTCTGTCCAAACAAATAGTGTTACATGTGGGAAATATTCATAAATCAGTATTGATTGCTTCTGACTAATTAGCTTTACACACTTTCAGTTAAAATGTCATGAGTGTAACAGATACAAGTGCCCTGCAGGAATTCAGGAATAACCTTTACTTTATTATGTTTCCTGTCCAATGATAATTTCTTTCTTTGGAAAAGTGAACTCTACTGCCTCAGGTGACAAGCAACATTACCATACTCCATTTTGTATCACACAGACCATTATTCAAATAGAATTATTCGAATGGAGAAAAAACATCAATATTATTAAACATTAAAATACTACTGGGGTGCCCAGGTGTGAAAAGTAGAGTAATGGGAAAAAATGAAAAGCAGGAAACCTTTAGTCATAGTGAGCTGTGCCTGACCCAGCACATCTTTGATGGGTTTCTTTGATTAGGGTGGAAGGTTGATTTAAGATATCTAGCTGAATGAAACATTTCTCTTTCTAATGGTTGTGAGATAAGGTTTTAGTGTCTTTGCTGTCCCATCTTTGATTTGCTAGTTCATTTAATTAACTCTGACTGCTCTAGACTAGTCTTTCTAGTTACCATTTGAACTTGAGCTTTTGTTTTTCATGGAAAAAATATGTATGTATTGATGTATTTGAGGCATAAATTTTTGAATCCCTTAAGGGATTCATTCTTTTTTTTATAGGGATAAGGAACTTGTCACTATAATGAAGAGAAAAAGAATGTATCACTGTTACCAAAAAGGAAGAGTTGCAGGCTAGAAGAAAGGAAGAGAGTAAACTACCATGGCTTAGGAAAGAAAGAAAAGAGAAAGGATAAGGAATACACAGAAGATTCATTAAATGATAGGGAATAAAAAGTGGCTGTTCAGATGGCAGCTAGTGGAAGTAACTTTAATAGATAAAGCTAGGGAGGCTACAAAAAGGTGTGTAGTTTGAAACTGAGTTGCAGCAAAGTGTTTACCTTGCATTTAATGAGGTGAATATTCTAAACTTAAAATACCTATGAGCATTGTAAAATAAGTTAGAATGAAAAGTGTAAACAGAAAAATATGAATGAAAACTGGTAACTTTTTAAGATGGGAGGACAGTTCCCTCTGTTCAGTGCTATTCAATGGATTCTAACAATAACTTGGCTGAGAGTTTGTAGAGGGACAAAGACAGGTGGCTTTGTTTTCATGATTCAAATGAGGTAATTGATCTAGATTATCTACTTTTAATATCAAAGCAAGAGCAAAAGAAAAATATTGCGTTTAAGCATGAAAAAACAGTCACTGTAGGACATACAGGAAAAGACTTGGACCACCTTCATAGTTAACCAGTTAGTGTGATCTTCTCATGTGATGTCATGGCAAAAATGTCTGACATTATGTATGGATTTAATGATGCAAAGTCATGAAGTCAGAGCTGCCTGTTGCCTTAGGGTGTCAGATAACAAGATGAAGGGGGGCTGGAGGTTGAAGTTAGCAAGCACAAATGGGAAAATATCATACAATTTTAACAAAAATTGACTTCAATAAGTGAAGCACTTTATCAAASGGTGCAGTAAAGCTCTTCCCCCTCCATCCCCTCTCTTCCCTCCCTTCCTCTTCTTGAAGTTGTTAAATTGAGAAATTGTGTCTCTCTGAATACACCATTTATTTCAGCTGCAGTTCTTGGGCCACATGCAGGAATCACTGGATGAATTTTAAGCCTTGTGACAGAATCAGTCACACAGGTGTGTGTTCAATAGCTGTTCATATAGCCAATGCACTGAAAATACTTTTTTTGCAGTTGGGAAATAATAGTTCAATTTAATGAGAGATGCTTAAAGGGATTGATTAAAAATATTTGATCCAAATGGTGCAGTTTTCACAAAGACTGAAGTCTAAGGAAAGCCAACAACTGTCACTGAGACTGCATTTTCCCAGTGTCTTGTGAAAAGCATCCTTCAGACAACAACTCATTCAGAAGAATTATACTGTTCCATTGTGGTGGTGCATTTCCCTCCTTCCCCTGGGCCTCTCTACGATCTCAGGAACTCCTGTTAGGCCTTAGCCATTGTGTAACGAGTTGGGTGGTTAAGCATCCCTTGACCATACCAGGCACTATTGCATGGCTAAGGTGGGGAGCTGCACTGATCATAACAGGAACACTGGCTACCTGATCAAAGTAGGGAATGAAAGCAGGAGATAATTTGTCAGTCCTGACAGCCCTGGAGCATTCCCTGCCTGGATCGTAGCTTAAGTGGAACAATATGACTGTTACCACGGAATGATACCATTGTTACCGTAAAACAATACCATAATTACTATCCTGGACCATTTTGGATAGTGGCCAGGAAGAAAATTTACTGATGACTAAAGCCAATCATCTTGCAAACCTATAAACAGCGGTCCCAAGCGAGACCCTTTGAGCTCTCCTGGACCGCAGTGGGACACCTCTCAGAGTTCGCAAAGTCTCGAGTTTGTGATATTCGGAGGACCGTCGGGACCTGGGCTGAAACACGCCTCGGCTGAGACACTCCTGGAGGCTCCACCCTTCACCCGTTGAGAAATGCCAAGACATTTAGCATGAGTATTTCATGACATTCGAGGGGAATTTTTAACAGGTACCTTTATCTAGCTCTAGGCCTTTATAAACTTACCTCGCTTCAGGCCTGTAAAAACTTATTTAGCTTTAGGCCTTTATGTAGATCTATCTAGCTTTAGGATCCTATGTGTGAATTGATCTAGATCTTATGTGTTTGCGTTTTTATATATATATTGATTTAAACAATAAGTAGTAAGCATAACCTGTAATTGAGTCACTTTAGTATTGTAGTAAACTTGATTAATTCGCTTTGTAATTGCTAAAATCCTATAATATACGTCAATGATTAAGTGCTGCTAAAATCTCATAATTCACCTCAATGATTAAATGCTGCTAAATCTTTTGATTTACCCCAAACTGTGATTGAACTTTAAATTGCTGCTAAACACCTATAATCCCTTAGGTATAAACCGTTGACCAGGTCTGAGATCAGGGGTAGATCCAGCCACGCCTAGACTCCTCTCTGAGAAGGAGTTTAGAAAGCAAGGGGATCTACTCTGAACCTCATGACTCAACGGGAGGGTCTCCCATACCCTTTGTCCTCAATCTCTGCATAAATCATTCCAACTCGATTCTACATGATTTTCCTCTGTGTATGTTCAATCCATGTAATAAGTAATAGAGTGGACCTTGCCATCGAATTCTGTTAAGTCACGCTTTTATAAATTTCTATTAAAATCACTTTTTGCTGATACCTTTGCTGGCGATTCTTTAAGTGGCCTGAAAACCACTCATTCATGACATCCATAATTGTAAACTATGGAAACTACCACAAGATAGTCTCCGTAGTAGCTACAGTGGTTAACAACCAGTAGTTAGCAATCAGGAGAGGATGTACTTTTCTTTGTACCTATTGTTTATTTAGATTAGAGAATTACATACCCATTAGTTAAAGCATAAAATATTATTAAAGGTGATGCTGCTTTCTTCATCTTCACCTTTGATAATATCTATTTAAAGATGTAATGCCTCTACTCCTAATTTCTGTAGATCAAATCTGCAGGAAAAATACATAATGTTTTTCTTAGTTCTAGATTGGTTAAAAGGATTTGATATGTCAGAAGTCATATTGTCAYTTCCCATAGCATGTTCCTGGTCAATGATTCGTTATCTGGATCACTGAAGAAACCAGGTTACTCAATTAAACAAAGGTATTTAGTCATAAATTCTTATTTATTCTCCTAACTCAATTTCTTTTCGGTAGAGTACCCAAACAGAAGTTCTGTGCTTAATAATTTTATGGCTATAGACTGAAACAACCAGTTGAAGGTTATTTTTAGGTTACTTTCAGTGGTTGTCACTGAAAGTTTTTAATTCCTTTGGGAAAAAAAGAACCATTACTTTCCTCCCCTCTTGTGTATTTCATTATGCTACTCTGACATTATAGGAGAAACATTCAATATTTCACATTACATACTTTTGAGAAGAGATGGGTTGAATTTTTGCAGGAAGTGAACAGTACCACAATATAAAGCTGTTTTTATTTTACTTTGAAAGGTTAGTCCAGTTTAGCAATTTTCAATAATATTGTGTGACTTCATGAGAAGGAAATCCCTAATCTCTTTGGAAGATGAAAAGTTTTTCCTATTTTCTTTCTTTCATTCATGATCATCGGACCCTCTCTTGACATTTAGAAAATTACAGTTTCTCACCAACCAATAGTTTCAGAACAATTGCATTTCATATCTTAGTACAGATGGTCTGTCTGGAATCATGCCGTAATGAGAATGATATGCACCATCACGAAAACAATAAACTTATTTTTTTCCCCAATAACACCATCTATTTTAAAATCCTGTTTGATTTTCTCTGCATATAAATTTTAATATATGAGAATAACAGTTAACAGTATTGGCTAGTATTTTTTTAGTTTTTGCTTTCTTGAGAATCCATATACCATTACAGTACAGTATTGATCTCTGCCTAAAGCAAAATCAAGCAAATTGATTTCACAAACCACAAAATCTATCATGATGTTAATATATTACTAATTGAAGAAGTGGTTAAATAAATGAACCTTACAGTAAACATGAGAGCTCAATACACTTAAAACCTAAAGGTCTGGCAAAAGAAATTAAACCAGCAAATTTAGCTTTAATACAGGGACTGCATTATCCATATATGAGCTCGGTCTGTGTAAAGAACACAGTGTTGTCTCAATGTCAGAAATACTCTCCCCCAAAGTGAGTGGAAATATGCAGAGAGTATCCTGCTGACGTTCCTAAAATTTGAACAGAAACAGCTGGAAACAGGTGACAGGGCCTATAAAATCCTACCATCTTCTCAGATTACATGTGGAGGTGCAACCTTTCTTTCCCCTCCTGCTGTGTAACTCATCTTTGCCATGAGGTCTTGAGACTTCTCTTGCATAAGCGCTGATCCTGCTTACTCATACCAATGTCCAAGTAGAAATTGCCTTCCCTCCACCCCAGTTGATCCCATGAAATTAATATCATGGGAATCAACATTAAACAATGTTTGATACAGAACGATGGTTTAACAGATTTTTTTCCCTTGTTCTAATCCAATATATTCCATTGAAAACTTCTTCTGAAGATCCCCACACTTTCTGTTCTGCCACATGCCAATATGTTAACTTATCTAATACTTGATAAGTATTGACAAGGTATGAGAACCTGAGCAGGTTCTTATAGCTGCTTTAACATAAAAACAGGTAAACTATCATGTAAAGCCTGTGATGGCGGAGGAGTAACTTGTGTGTCTTTCCTGGTCTTGTTGTCTGCATGCTAATTCTATCACTTGGGCAAAAAATCAGAAAGTTTGTTTTTAAAGATCCTGTAACCTTCATTGTTGCCTTGAGTAGCACTGAAGAAGTTGACAGATTGCCTGTTCCTATTTGTAGTCAGCAAAACTCCTTTTATGTCTCATTCTCTGCCAGAAAAGAAAAGGAAGCTACTCAGTCAAGAAGATATAGTACTCCATTCAGGAAAGCAGAAAAAGAAGTTGGAGACAAAGGGAGCTGATTGCAGGAGTTCGTTACTCCCAAGGAAGTGAGTACAGGCAGAAGTAAGTTAGAGCTCAGAATAGTCAGGGCATGTGAAGGAGAATCACAAAAAGCACTACTTATATTGATAAAAAAACCTCTGCAATTCATGTCAATTTCTCTCGCTGCAAAAGTGGATCTATTTTTGTCTTCTAAATACTGTGTGATTTTTTAAATCAAACTCTTATTTAAATTTTTAAATTTCTTTCTTTTTTTTTTTCCTTTTTACTATTAAATAAAAAAAAAAAAATCTGGTAGCATCACTTTCATGCCTTCCTGACTTTTTCCATTTGTCTTTCCTTTTTGTGCCCTATAACTTTTCAAATATCTTCCCTAACTTCAGAAGCATTAGGTACTGTCAAAATTACAGCTCTTCACTAGATTCTTTGTCACAGAAATACAATAGGGAACTTCAGTCCTTGTTTAATAAAACCTCAGTTTCTATTCAGGACAGAAATTGGCAAGGAACAGTCTTCACATCCTAAGGAATCTTGGACAGATGTAGGAAGGTCCCCTCTAAACTTAGGAGGTGACATTAAAGTTGTTTGTAGAACTGAAGAGAAGAGAAGAGAAGAAACASAAGCGAAGTGAGGTTAAAGGAATTTATGCACTTGTGTGTGTGGACCACCACTTGTATTGGGAAAAATTTCTTCACTGAAAGGGTTGTCAAGCATTGGAACAGGCTGCCCAGGGAAGTGGCTGAGTCACCATCCCTGGAGGTATTTAAAAGACGTGTAGATGTGGTGCTTAGGGACATGGTTTAGTGGTGGACTTGGCAGTGTTAGGTTAATGGTTGGACTCGATGATCTTAAAGGTCTTTTCCAAACTAAATGATTCTATGATTCASTGATTCTATGATTCTATTCCCTGTCTCCTTGTGTGCACTGCTGGCTTCACTGAGATCTCTACTGAAGTGACCTTGTCAATAAAAAGGCATAAAATTTCTGTGAGTGGCCAAGCCACTACCTGACAGCAACTTTGCCTCTTCATCTCTTGCTCTAGGTAATTGCCTCAGTTTCCTTGAGGGGTTGTCATAGCCAGGTAACCCAAATCTATTTATTTACCATTTTCTTCTTCCTTTCTCTCCTCCCCCTTCCATAGACCTCAAACTTTCCTTCATGTATCTTGAACGTTAGATACGTTCCTGAATATAACACACGTTATTACTATGACTGAATTTCATGAAATGTATGTATTTTCCGGAGAAAACAATCCAAGTTTGAAACATTTGTAGATTAATACTGTTATCAATGTAATTTGTGCTATAATCTGTCTTCTGCTCAGATATAGTCAGATCTATTATCTTTCTTTTATATGCATGCTAATATTTAGAGGTTTATAATATAAATTAATATGAAATAAAGATTTAAAAAAATGAGCTGTTTAGGTTAAAATAGAACAGATATACAACAAAATCTCCAAATATATAAAAGGCTTTTTAAAGAAGGAATGTCTGTCTGTTCACTGAATCTGTGGAAGGCAGAACAGAAGGCTGCTTAAATTGCATTAAGTGAGATTTAGTTTAGATATCAGAGAACCTTTCTGTAATTGTAAGATTAGGGAAGCAATGGAATAGGTTGCCTGGGGTAGTTGTGAAATCTTACTCACGAGAGTCTTCAGAAACTGCATCTTAAACATCTGTTAGAAATGACATGGATATAGTCGTTCATTCCTTGAGGCAAACAATGCACTAATGACCTCCTGAAGTCCCTTCCAGTTCTGTGTTATTCATGTCCTATTTCAGGGGGGTAGGGGGGAGAGGGGAGGGGGGCTACAGGTGTGGCTTCTGTGAGAAGCTGCTAGAAGCTTCCCCCATGTCCGATAGAGCCAATGCCAGCTGGCTCCAAGACAGACCTGCTGCTGGCCAAGGCTGAGCCCGTCAGCAGTGGTGGTAGCACCTCTGTGATAACGTATTTAAGAAAGCATAAGAATGCTGCACAACAGCAACTGGGAGAGAGGAGTGAGAATATGTGAGCAAAATAGCCCTGCAGACACCAAAGTCTCCTCCAAGAAGGAGGGGGAGGAGGTGCTCCAGGTAACGGAGCAGAGATTCCCCTGCAGCCCATGGCGAAGACCATGGTGACGTAGGTTGTCACCTTGCAGCCCATAGAGGACTATGGYGGAGCAGACATCTACCCTGCAGCCCATGGAGGACCCCATGCTGCATCAGGTGGATGTGCCCTGAAGGAAGCTGCAGCCTGGGGAAAACCCACGCCAGAGCAGGCTGCTGACAGGACCTGTGACCCCATGGAGAGGAGCCCATACAGGAGCAGGTTTTTTCGCAGGACCTGTGACCCTGTGGGGGACCCACKCCAGAGCAGTCCATTCCTGAAGGACTGCACCCTCTGGAAAGGACCCATGCTGGAGCAGTTCATGAAGAATTGCAGCTTAGGGAAGGACCCACGTTGGAGAAATTTACAGAGGAACACCTGTGAAAATTAATTTTTCTTTTTTTTTTTTCTCTTCAATCCTGACTAAGGCTGTCCTTTTCCATTTCTTTACTTTTTGGTTAATATTATTTAATAATGTAGCCTTTTGCAAAACATTAAAGAGATTCTCTTCAGCAGTTCTTAGCTGTTGCTTGATTCAGTTGCTTCTTTTTTTTAATGTTGTTCTGCATGGCTGGTCCAGAATTTAAATGAAAATTATACACTACAGATGACTTGTAACCAGCTGTTAGCTGAACTGCTACCCTTCAACAGTTAATCTGTTTTGTTTAATGATTGGCATGTACTTAGATCTCTACTGGTTTTTAATCATTATAATTTTACTATGTAGTACCGTTCAGATCAGAACTGTTGGCACTGTATTACACTTTGGTACTGAAGACAGCTCTTATTTTCAGAATCGCCTCTTGTGATTTTTGAGAATTATATCTTAAGTATGAGTCTCAGAATCTCAGACTACCTTTAAAATGTTAGGCATAATTTCCACTTACTTACTCTGCCCTTATATAAAACAAAGATAGGAAGTAACAAGAAAGGCATACAGCAGGATGTTATTTGAGGATTTAGAAGGAGCTGGAATAAGCGTCTCTATGTAAAAGAATAAATTGAAAAAAGCTTTGCCTCAAATATCTGTCAGACTGAATGACATTAAGTCATGACATAATGCAAGGAAATTTTCTGTAAAAAAATTATAGGAGCATGTTTTCCTATGAAAATTGTACATAATTTACTGGRTGTCCAGCATTTTACAGCTACTACAGGATAGATAAAGTCTACTTGACATACCGTGGGGCAGAGCAATTTGGTGGGGGAAGGGGAACTGCAGTCTTGGAGGACACATTTTTTGCCAGATTGATATAACCTCCAAAACTGGCTGAATAAAGCTGCTCATCTTTAGCCATATTAAAATATGCTCAGAGTGATGAATTAGTCATCACGTAAGACAATCAAAATTGCAATTTTTCACTTCAATGGCACCAACATAAAGGTCAGGGATGCTTAGCTAGCCATGAGGAATAACATTTATGAATGAAATCTATTTGCTAGAAACAAGACAATAYAGACATTCCCTGTGAATGAACTGAATTGCATCCAAGGACTATCTGGCTCTTTTGGCATGAGTTTCTGTTTCCAGCAGAAACAACCCAGCAAAGCTCCTAGTAACATTGTAAACTAATTGCTTAGTTTTCAAATTATCAATATTAGCTAATTGCTTTGGCCTACAGCCAATAGTAGTTGTTTCTTTTTTTCATTCTTTAGTGTTCTGAATTGAGTTGTACTCTTTCAAAACTGCCTAGCGTATCAAAATTCCATGAGAAGAGCAATGCAATGGTTTCCTTTATCCTGTTCAGCTTCACTTCAGAAACAAATATATTTTGTCCGTGTGCTTATAACAGTGTAAGAGTGTATATCTATGAAATGGTGTCAAAGCTGTGCACATGATAATATTTTGTTATTTTCAGTTGAAGCACATGCCACATATTACTTGTCTCTGCTTTTTGTATTGACTATATGCTTCTTCTAGGCTACCTAGGATACCAAAGAGTAAATATCTTTGAACAATCTTATCAATTGTTTTCATAACTCCAGTGTGCTGCATAGCTGGAGGATTTGCAAATACCTTTCAGTTTCAAAATGAGATCTTCTTCCAACTTTGAAAGGAAGAGGATTTTCATATCTTAGTGTAATTGTTTGCATGATTGAAAAGTTGAATACATCTCTTCTTGTTTTATTGTCAGCTAAAGTATCCAAGTATCCTAAAGTATCCAAGACATTCTATTAATCTTCCGYAGTAGATTTAGTGTAATGTAATATTAAATTTAATGCAGGCAGTTTTAGATAACTTACTGATTATGTTTAATTTAAAAATTATTTTCTATTATTTTGACATTTCGGGGGACAGCTCAAGTGTGATCTTTTCCTTAATGTACATTGGTTACATTTTTGGTCATCTTTTGCTATATGGATAAACTGGGTTATGTAAACCCTATCATGGACAAATTCTAACAAAGTTTAGCATTAAAAGTGTAATGACCTATCTGCTTAAGCCATTTTGTCTTTTCCCCACATATGGGTCTCTCATATACATTTATTTTACATATTTTGGCTGCATAAATTTTTACTTAGATTTTTTTGAAGAAGAATAACTTCTTTCTTGTTCTAATGTTCTTTCACACTCCATATAGTCACTATTTTTAATATTGTTGGACAAATATCGGCAGAGTATCAGTAGAAGTAAATCAGAGAGTTGCTTATTATCATGAAGCACTGGTAATGCTGATGACATATTACCTGGAAATACTAGTCTGGAAAACTCCTCAAGGACAGAAATTTATAGAGTTGTCTTCATCTGATTTAAACATGTCAGTCCTGTTGGTTTCCTTGGTTAGATTTGATATAGTGCTGCCTACTTAGTATTTTTGTTGCTTTATATATATGAAATATGTTTTTTCTTGTTTTTTTTTTTAATATATATATATATTTATATAAAGCAACAGCAACAACAAAAAATATAGACAGATGTTTCCAGTCCAATGGTTTCCTTCCAATACCTGAACAGGAGCTGTTGTGAACTTCTGTATCGCATCTTCWGTGAAGGTCTGAAATGGACAGATGTGGGTTTTTTTCCTTTCCTGGAAAGGAAAGAAATTTGAGCATTTAAGGTAGGATTCATTTCAYGTAGTATTAGATGTTTAATATACAGATGTCTACTTCCAAGTGAATCAGTCTGAATTCACTTCATAGTCAAAGAGACAATTAAGTTGTCTTAGGTGATGTTTCCGCTGGTCTGCTTTAAGGAAACATTTCCTTAAGGTGAGACAGTACATGCTTTACCAGTGTTCATCTCTCTCCATTGACTAGAGAGGAACCTCTGGTTCATTAATTGGACAAATCCTTCTCTAACATTTCTTTTTGGTCTAAGCTGGTGAATTCCTGCTTAAAAAATATGACAAACACCTGAAACAGAGTTTCACAAGCTTTCTTTATCATCTTTAAAGTCTGTAAAGATGATCCAAATTCTATCAATGATCCAAGTTCTTGCACTTGACCATTATTAGTTCTTCAAATATTTCCTTCAAATGTAATATGATTGCGATTTTTTTGTGAGGTCACAGAAGCAAGAGCTGTGTTTGGATTTAAATGGATTGCTAATAAAACAGTGCTCTACACAGGAACCTGGAAATCTAGGAAAAAATAAACTAGATGTTAAGTAGTGCTTAGTGAGCTAATTTCTCCCACACACAAATGCCAACCAGTTGATGTAACAATATTTTATTAAAAGTGAAAAAAAGAAAACTTGACCAAATAGATGTACCAGGCAGTACAAAACACTTCCCTTACCACTCTCTGCACTAGTGAGGTAACTGCTGGCAAACTGCCTGCTTCCTCTCCTTGCAGTGATACCCCACTTAGCCAGGGACTGTATGATCTTCCAAGGCAACTAAGCCTGATCCAGACCGACAGTGCTGCTGAGGCAGGAGCTGCTTCCCCTCGTCTGCCTCTCCTCTGCTTGCTCCACCAGACTGTCCCGTGACCTGATCCTAGTCCTGGTCTGCATCCACCTTGACTAGCTGCTCGGCACTTGCTGCATTCCCACTAGCAGCTGTAGCTAACTGCTGCAATGTTCCTAACCATCTTTCTTGTGCTTTTTCTTCGGTTACAATAAATGTATTATTTATGACTAACACAGTTTCTTGGAAACAGGAGAGTCTTAGCAGACTTGACTGTCTTGTAGCTCAAAGGCAACTAAATGCCTCTTCAGGGCTCACCAAGACCTCTAAAAAAAGTCTCTGATCTGTTTTCTTTCTGCTCTGGACTCTCACTTCTCTATTCCTCAGAAGATATTGCTTTATATTAGGAAGGCCTCAGACATGAATACCTGCCTAGACTTTCACACACTAAGACACTAAGACTTTCACACACTAAGACAATTATAATTTTTTTATACTTTATGATATGCTTCCCTTCTTAATAGAAATGCCTCCAAATGTAATGAAAAGAACATATATAAAACAGTATTTCAGCCCTACCCATTGGTCTTTTTCAGTTTATTTGCCTTTCTCTCCAATGGATATCACCAGAGCTGAATTTCTTGGACGTAAGGAAGGGTAGAGAAGGGGTGTTTGGGCAATCTGCTTCGTCTTCTGGGCTTTCATCACAGGACTTGCATTTTCTCACTACTTWACTCAAAGTTAAAACAAAAATTCCTGGAAGAATCTCTAGGTAGATGGTAGCTATTTCAACCAAAAGTTATGGATCAGCAAATTTTCTTTCTTTTCTAATTTTTTTTGCCCTGCTGCTGTTGCACGATGGCAGGAAATATAACCTTCCCATTCAGCACAGATTAATATTTTCAGTGATCCTTGAAAAACAGCTGTTGCATTGGCTGAGACTGGGTGCATTTCTAAAACTACCAATGTGCAAACAGCTATTAACCTTTTAAAATTGTGTTCCACACATAATGACATTTCTCTTTGAATCAGATTATATCTTTAGAGGCTAGAGTTAGAATCTAAAAAAAAAAAAAAAGAAAAATGGAACCATTACAGAGCAAATTTTTAAAAAAAACCCAACAAATAAACAAACACAAGATTCAGTAGTTTAGAGGCTATAGCAGGTGCCTGTTCTTTTTTACATGGTTTAACCACTGGAGAAGGGGTCAAAATAATAGTAAACATGGGTTATACTAAATCTATATTTAGAATATATTTGGCTATATTTTACAGAGCAGAAGAGGCAGATTGTGTATGTCCCCTATGATCAACCTTGTCTTTAATGACATTTACATGCCAGAATTGGGAAACTATAGAATCCACCAATGTTATATTTTCAGATCGGTTGACATCTTTTGCCCAGAAGGTGAGTTCTGCCTGAAGATAAAACTTTGTATGCATGTATAGTAAAAACAACTTTGACTTATACTTTCCTTCCAAACGTAGCACTCTGAAAATACACAGTAACGAACATAGAAATACAAACATGAAGTAATAATTAGACATGTTTTTGTTGTATGTTTTATCCTGTGCTACCAGGCTGTGGAAGGTAGCCTTTAAGACCTCTAAGCGCAGTGAATAAGACCTTACATTCCACAGGACCTTACCTTCATTTGAAATCAACAAATCTATTTCAACTACCCTGTATTTTTCTTCAGGCTAATGCTGTTTTTCGTCAACAGCATAGCAGTCACTGCTGCATTGAATTAGTGCAAGTGTAGGAAAACCAGGCACATTTGGGTTGTAAAATAGCCAGATCAGACCTGATTGGGATATTGAATTATCTGAAGATTGCTCTGGATGACAAGAGAATAGTTAATCTTGTCATAGAAAAAGAAATCTTCATTTCTTTGCATCTCTGGGATCCTATGCCGAGGGGAGTTATTGGCCACTTTGTGGGAGAAAAAATATTCAGTGTTCAAGGACAGTTTGCTTTTATCAGACAGGAGCTGGCAGAATGACTTACAAATTGCAGTCATGATGACGCTTGCTGTCAACATATTTGACACTGCAGAGGACTTGACAGTGATTCTTTGAGAAAGATATGTCACCCAAGTGAATGTTCCTGAAGTAAAGGCACTTATATACATTTATATTTATGCATCTATGCCTGTATATGTTTTTTTTGTTTGGGTTTTTTTTTTTTTTTGTTATTATTCCTTCTTGGAAAGCAGAGATGAATAAGACTAAAAGAGAAAGGGAATAATTGTTCCCCCACCACCACAACCAGACATTTTGCTCAGCCCTTGAAAGCATCCTCAGTTAAGTTCCAGAGGCCATGCTGCACCTTGAGAAATATCAATTTTTTTGTTTAAGTATTGTTTCTTTATTACAGCTAATTACAGCCAAGCAGTCATCTTTCAGAACAGTCTTCCTATGCTGGTTTCCTAAAACATTTTCTATTAGCTTTCTAAAATGACTGCACATCACAGCTACTTTTCCCAGAAATACAGTGAGAAAAATCTAGCCTCTGAAGATTTAGAATAAGCCCTCATTTTTTATTGACTTTCAACCTTCAAACCTAGATCTRGAAGTACAAGGAGGACACATTCCACTTTAACCCTCCCCCCGAGTAGCTTAACATATTTTCCTGTTTGGAAGACACTAGCTGAATTATGTTAAACTAGCCTGTTCTGCTATACATCTACATGATGTTCTTCCTAAACAGAATTAAAACTAATGTTAATACTAATTTTTTACTTCATATTAAGTTCTAAGTCTTAGCAGTGTTTGGGAACATATATTGTGCCCTTCTTTTTCCCTCTCTCCAAAAAGAAAAAGCTATACATGATACCAGAAGCCATTCAGGGAGTACATTAAAGGGTTTATTTCGGATCCCAGTTTCTGAGGTGAAAGAACTTGTACAAATCTTGCTGGAAAAATAGGTAAGGTGAAAAACACAGGACAAAGATATATGCTATTACAGCAAAAACCACGGTGATCCTACAATATGCATAATGACAATTAGCATAAATTAGTAAATGTAATTGCATAAGAAGAGGAAAAATAATGATCAGTTCTGACATTGGCAGAGTTTGGTTGAAATCAACCTTTTGTACTGATTTACACAGAAGGTGATTCTTGATCAGAGTACCTTACAAGGCTTAGTAAATATGATCCTGTTTCTTCCCTTGCTCTTCCCTGTGCCTCTTTATTTTATTGTTGAATAGTCTACATTTCCCAGTTATTGCAAAGTGATACAGTGCTGATTTGAAATGGAAACATATTTGTGCTAACTTGTTGGCTACTGATTTCAATATTGGTTTAATCTTATAATTAGCACATTTTTTTTCTAAGGGCTTGTTTAATATGCTCCCTTGGAAACAGGTAAGCATGGTTAAAAGCTACAGCAGGCGGACAAAATTGATTATTTCTAATGTTTTAATGGATTGGCTCAGTGAAAAGCTCCATTATATAAATTCATATGGTTTTCCTCTCCCTCAGACTTTAAACATGTTTCATTTACAGTGTTTAAAATTCTGCCTGTGCCTCTGTTTGACAGTCAAACAGAGTCTATTAAAGCCACTCCAAAAGGCACACATGGGCAAAAGCAAAACAAAAAACCCAAAACAGTTTGTGACATACAGCAGGAGGACACAAACCCAGTCTTTTTTGACTTTATCCAACATTCRTAGTGTGATCAAAATGATATAAAGAAAATGCTGCTAATGAAAAACGCTTCAGAACAACTGCCCAGAGTGTGCTTGTTTTTTTGTCCCAGGCTGCTTTTTTATAGCGGATATGGGGTATGTGGGGTAGTTTATAACACGTGTTAGCTTTTATTTTCAAATTTTATCTTATCTTGCACATATGAGGTATCAAATATTTGGTACATTTAAATGTGTGGGTTTTGATGACATTGCAGTAATTGTGTCTATGAAAATGATGGAATGAATGAACCATTCACAGCTGAGTCATAGCTGACTCAGCTCAGGCCAGTGGCATGTCTGCATTACCCTAGTATTTGTGCCATTGCTCTTATCTTTATGCACATAATTGCCCATTTAGATTGGGATGACATGAATATCCCAGTTTTCCTGAAATCTGTTACTTCAAAACACTTCAGTATTGTGCAATGAGTACTACCTACTGCATTTCCACTTATTTTTTCCATATCTTTCCTACTGGGAAGGAGTGTGTCTAAAATCTGTTGCCCTCCATAGTTGATGCTTGGCATTGTGAGAGGCTGGGAACATGAGAAGGACAGACATTCATAACAGTGAATTTAAACTCCTCTCTGTCAGAGAAGGACTACCCTTGGCATCAAAGTATTACCTCCAGAAGAAACACCATAGAAGATAGATCAGGTTGAGAGAGCTGTTAATCATTTTGCTGGCCTGTACAGAGTTCTCTTAACTCTCAAAATATTTAATTCCCTCTAAGCACTGTCAATTTGATATAGTATCAACTACTTTAGCATTGCTGAGAGGGTAAAATCTAACAAGATTTTTCTAAGAAAATAATCTTCTAGTAGTGAGTCAACCCAATAGAATTCTCATTWAAAAAGCAAGTAAGCAATTTGTATTTGTGGAGGGCGAATATGTAATCATCAGAAAGGCAAGCTGTGTGTCTCACTGTCCTTGTCATAGTCCAGAAAAGAAGAGAGGTGGATATAGTGGCATACAAGAACAGCTTTCAGGTAAAGGCAGTCCAATCATATTTTTTGTTATACTAACCACTTCAGTTAAAAAAAAMCAAACATGATATTTGCAAACAGTGTCCTTTGGAGCAGAATATTTCAGTAAAACCTTTCTGAATAGTATTCCAGGAAGCACTGCCTGCAAGAAAAGAAKAATATTTCTTTTTCAAGGGAACTCTAAAGAATCCACGTTACTTTTCGCTATCACAGCACTCCCCTGAAGAGTTCTGACATTTTAAGGAAGCATGCTCCATTCTGTCTTAGGCTTTTCTTCCAGGGCCTAATTCATAGCTTGCTTACTCCCTGAGTGACTGTCAACAAATCCTGCTGTGATCACTGCGGCCTTACACAGGATTTGGTCAGTCTACCCAGACTGCTTTCCAAACAACGCTCTAAAAGCAACCTCAAGACTTGCCTCACTGTGTGTTCATGGAACAACCCTAGCAGCACGTCCCTGGGCATAGGCAGAGGCTAAAGCGCCTGCCTAGGTAGCCTAGCAGGCATACTATGCATTTTTTAATTCATTAGTATGGCGCTAGGCGGTTTGAAAAATTAAGTAAAATAAAATAACAAGAACATGTTCTGAAATAGCCATTAATTTTCTTATGCTGTCTTCAAATGATACTTTTAAGCAAAAGAAATTTGTAGAGAATGAATTTTTTCATTTGGGAAAAAACCTCACCATTTTCAGGTTTTCTTGCTTTTGGTTATTTTTTGGGGGGTGTTTGTTATTTGGGTTTTTTTGTTTGTTTGTTTTGGGTTTTTTATTTTTTTTATTTTCTCTTTCTCTATGTTTAACCAGAATATTCCTTGACTTCAATGACCTGTTGGCAAGTTTATCAAACCTGCTAAATCACCACAACCTTTTCTAATGAAACAATGTGTTTGGTCAGATATGTTCCAGCAAAATGTTTTTAGCAATGTGACATTTAAAAACTGTTCACCCAAGAAACCCTATCAAATGGGAAAAGAACATCATTATCTTCTCGCTCACTCACCCCTTTTCTACCTTTGGTCATGTAATGGTTGCTATCACTGCATTGCTATCTTGTTCTGGCCTGAGTGGCTTACACTCTGCAACTTGACATCAGTCAATACTGTTTTGAGACTGGGAACTTCTGCTAGCTCTGTTTACAATAAAGAACTAAATCAGATGTCTGTCAGCAGCCTGAAAATCCATGGTCTAGCTGTAATGACTCACTTACATGTGTATATGAGACTCTGGAAGAAGTCTTATGCAAAGGCTATGACAAACTACTTCAGTGGACCATAGTTCCCCAACTAAACTGAAAAAGAAGTTAGGATCCGAAATATAATCAATTCCAGAATAATGGATGTGTTGGAATGTAATTGGTGTTCAAGTCAAATATGGAAGAATTGTTTCTTTCAGTGAATGTTCAGTTCAATAGTCATAGCTTATTCCAACCCTGGTCCCCTGAGATGAGACTTCCTTCAGAGCTGCCAAATGAGATGGAAATTACTTGCAATTTATTTAGAAGGTAACAAGTACCACTGACTTGGGTTGGATTTGAACTGGAGCAGAGACACTGAAAATAGATACAAAGATGTTCTATTAACAGCAATTTCATGAAACAAAAGTACCCACACTTCTTATATGTCTATTATGTATATGTATATTAAATGTATTTATTTACCTATTTGCTCTTGGGACTACAGAATAAGGTTATGTATACTTCTGGGACTTGTGAAGTTAATTGTAATGCATAATATCCAAATCTCAGCAAAATATTAAGCTGAACTTTTTGCAGCAGTGTGCTGACTAGTATCAGCTGTAATAAAATAAATCCCACTGAATGAAATCTGGTAGGTTCTAAACGATGTCTTTTTCTAAACAGTTTGAAAGGTGGTGTCGTCAAGTCTATTAACTGCAAACCCCATGTTTTACCATGTCATTATCCCTCAGAAAAAAAGCAAAAGCAAAACCAATCAACCTTCTCTTTTTCTGGGAGTCCACCAATATCCATGTCTTTCAGACCAATAGCTTCCCTTACTGGAAAAATATAATAGAAAAGAAAATTGGCAAGCAGCTACCTCTTTTGATTGAGCAACTCAGTGAGCAGACTGTTAGGCATGCTTCCTTGAAAACATATATAGCCTTTATCCTGCAATTGGTTCTGCRTGGACAGGTTCCACTTCTGTGCTCTGCTGGAATTTCTATTGCTTTCTAGGATTTTAGAGATAATGGGCTCAGCCAAGGACCATGAATCTGCTATCAGAGTTGTAATTGCAGGATTGGGGCTTTTATTGCTCTTTCTTTCACCCTGTACGTCTACACGTACATAAACCTGCTTGAAACAGTTGTAAGCCAGGAAGCTTATCTGCTGTACTTTAGCAGTACAGCACAGACATTACTACAAGAGGCAAGCTGCAAAATTGTTTGGAATAACTTGGAAAACACTCAAGTTGCTAAAACACAGTAAACTCTATAATTCCATGTCCATATCATTAGTTGTGTCTGAGATAGTTAGCTACAAACTTGCTAGGACATTTTCCCATTAACTTTTTTTTTTTCCCTTGAAAGAAATATTTCATGTTTAAACAAATTCAAGGGTGGAAATTCCAGAAATTTTTCCAGAAGTATTAATACATACCAGGTGGTGACGGTGCAGTAAAGGCTCTTTTTGAGTTTAATGTTCAGTAAGTAGCTCTCTAACAGATCTCCATTAAAAGACATCTTTAAAAAGCAGATTGTGTTAAATATATGATGGATAATATTCTTTATCTAAATAATTATTTTACAGATTATTTTCTCCCAATTAATTTTCATAAGGAAGATTCCACACTTATTCCTTCACAGGAGAAAGAAATAGGTATGGATTTACAAAAGACAGAAAAAAATTGTTTGCCATGCCTGCAAAGATTTATTTTCAGTTTCGTCAAAAGCATAACAGAAATACTTTCAATAGTGGAATTATAGAGCAGGGAATCATTACTTTAGGTCATAGTACTAGCCAGAGCTCAAGAACTCAAAAACTTTCACCTGCTTTTCTGCTTCTTTTTGTCCTTGCTTTGAAAAGATTCAGGATGTAGTAAGGACGTATCTTTCATCCCAATTCCATCTTGCTTTCTGCATTATACTTCATTGCAAAGTACATCCAAAGAAGAGTTGAAATAATTTAAAGAGGGGGGGGGGGGGAAAGTGGTACCACATTTTTGAATGACAAATGCTAGTGCTTGTGGTAAGTTAGAACAGCTCTTGTGCATTTACAGCTTGTGCCCTCAGCCAGTGACTCCAACAATGCATTTTAGCAGCCACAAACGAGTGAAAAACAGGGAAGTCAGAATTACATTTTCTACATGTACATCTTCTATGCCAAAATGATATGGGGAGGTAAATACATTACTATGGCAGCTCTCCGTCATCAGAGAATCCCCCTTGACTGAAATAATCCTACAGTGTTTGTTAAAATGGCTTTATGCCTTTAATATGCTGGAGAATTAAGACCAATGTGAGTCTGGAGATTTGGAACAGTAAAACCTTTCCAGATGGAAAAGCTTCTACGATTTATCAGCTTCTCTCAGACAACAAACACTACTTTTTCAAAAAAAAAAAAAAACAAAACAAAAAAACAAGTAAGGGAAAAGAACAGCAAAAGGGAAAAAAAAAACCCAAAACATTTTATGTTTTGATTTTTCATTAAATCTTCATTTCACATTTTCATTTTGGGTATGTGATTTAAAGCTTCAGTTCAGTACAAGAGGTCATTAGGGAGAAGGGTTTTTCTCAGAGATGCTCAGAATGGTTTGATCATCGTTCAAATACAGATGAACTAAGAGTGTTTGCTTTCCCACAAAGAGAATATTTGGCATTCACCCTGCTCTTAAAAAAAAAAAATAAAAGTAGAACCCTTTGAACATAGGAATGACTGTAGCAAGGATAGCAAACAAGAAGCTAGTTTGTGTTGCTAGAAGTAGCTAATTTAGATGAGACGCATCTTTGAATTGTTTTGAATAGATTGAAATTTGGATTTTGAATTTGAAACTTGAAATGTCTTTTAATTTATTACATGGGATGAGCCTCCAGTCCTCTGAGGAATGCAATATTGAAATATACCCACTTACATCCAAAGTTATTACAAATTAAATTTAGCAGGAGTCAGTCCTGTGTGAATCATACAAGTTACAGCATATATGCATGCATTTGTGTGTGTCTGTAAGATCTTATATTTCTATTTTGCACTGGGATTCTGTTGTGAATCAATACGTTTTGATGGATGCTTTGGACAAATGTTGAATTCAACTCATCTAATAGACTGAAGTTCAAGGTATTGTTCTGTAGACAA
Source organism: Phoebastria nigripes (assembly GCA_035582835.1). NCBI lineage: Eukaryota > Metazoa > Chordata > Aves > Procellariiformes > Diomedeidae > Phoebastria > Phoebastria nigripes. The sequence continues at coordinate 157,498 of JAYKAV010002978.1, forward strand.
AGAAAGAAATTCCATCATGTGTTCCTCTGTTATTTAGTAGGGAGTTTCAAACTTCTTGGACTTAAAACATATTTAGAATCATTTTAACAGATTTAATCAGTGCCATGATTTGTGTCAGTAAGAACTAATACTGCAAACCTAAAGTACATTTCAGGGAAAGTACATTAGTCACCAAAAAAACAGAGAGGAACTAAGCCCCTCTCATATTACTGGTTGTGCATAAGTCGCCATACGGGTGAGTTGTTGCTCATCTTCCCTACTGCTTCAATAAAGCTTCATTTTATAATGGGTTGTCAGATTCCATCACTGTTTGGATCACACCACACTGAATGCAGCCTGTGTAGCTCTTATCAAGCTAGCTTTAGTTCAGGCAACAGTCACACTAGAGAAGCAACCATCACAGTAAAGACTGAGCTTTCAAACACATCACAAGCCTCCAAACAAATCACCACACAACCTCAGGACCTTAGGCAAGTATTCAGTGGTTGCTGTAGTTTTACTGCTATTCAAACCCTAACTGCTAGATTTGAGTTAACACAGGCAGCAGGTCAGTAAACATAGGTGTCCGTGTGTCCTGAATCAGTCATATCTGACTATATTTTTGAAATAAAGAAATACTGAGCCTCTTGGAACCAAAAAGAGACTGAGAACATACATACATATTAAAAGACTTTCTCTTTCCATGATGTACATACAGTTTAAATGGAGGCAAATGTTGGGAGAGAGTTATCTTCAAATTTAAAAACCTCATATTCTCTTTGTAAGGAATGTTATTTTACCTTGCTACAGTAATGCATGCATTTACTGGTAATCAGCTAGCAATGCATCTATAACTTCATCACTTTCCATTCATGTTTAGACCACTGCTACAGTTACTGCATGGGTTGATTATGATGGAAGGGTAACTTAGACATATGTGTGAAAACTTTGTGCTAAAAGCTGGCTAAGCACCAAATAACAAATCCGTAGTCACTTTGGAATCACTGATACTAGAGTAGGTAGTTTAACATCAGCTTGGATACATTGACACAATGCTTCWGACACAGTGGTGTGGTGTAGGCACATCCTTTATACATAGTTCATGATCACAACCACTTTTATTGATCTGGTGAAAATCAGCTGAAAGCCTTGGGAAGAAGGAGCTGAATGTTTCCAAATGAAATATGACCCCATTACAAAGTTACGGATCGAAAGTGTTAAGTTTAAAGGGCTTCTAAATATTTCTTTCCAGAGRAAGTACATACAGAAACAGTGGAAAAATCAGATAAATTAGGTATGTGATTTAGGTTATTAAAAGGGGGCTAGCAAGAGTCATAGAATATAAAAYTGTACTGCAAAGTTTACCAATACACTGAAATAACCTATAAAAACCATGACTATAGCTATTTGTGTTTCTCTCCTATAGCGTTAACAAATACAGATTGATGCATTTTATTTCTTATGATAAAAACAACTGTAGTGGCTGCAATGGTCAATCATTAAAGGCACCATTCATCAGGTTTGAATTCTAAGGGCCAGCTGCCTTTATACCTGACAGAGAGATTCTGCAGCTTTGGGAGAGAAATGAGGATGCAGTCAGCAGGAGGAGCCACAGCATCGGAGCGGAGATTGGTACCCAATGGAAGTAAAATACGCTTGCAGTGTGGCAGCTACACTGGAGGTAAGTGAGAGGGAGAAATGAGCTGCAGTGGCCACAAAAAGCCTGAGCTGTGGAGAGTCTGACAGGCATTTTGTTTTCAGATTCATTCTTTTTCAAGAGAGAGAGAAAGAGAGCGGAAAGTGAAATGAAATTTCAAATGTCTCTCTTCAAGGAAATTTGGATGTAGCAATGTTTGTTTTCCTCACAATTGAGTGTTGCCAGAGGGAAAGAAAGGGGCAGAAGGAAAAGGACAGAAAACTGGGTGTATTACTGGCATTACCCATTCCTATATGGTGGAGGTGTATCAATAGAGAAAGGCAATCCTTTCAGTGGAGCAGTGGAATTTCAATGTGATTATAGAGCAGGCAAAATGTAGTTAATAACTATGCCAGATGGAGCTTCATCTGCTGGGGATTCGCTTTAGAAATGGAGAAATTATTGGTAAATATGGGCTCTGTCTTTTTAAATTTAAGATCTTGGGAAATACTGACATCCAGTTTTAATGTTTAGCCAGCAGAAACAGTTATCTTGAGGGATAAAGGTGATAGGAATGTTAATTTGAGCGGAGACATCAAGAGCTATTTGCATGTTAATCAAGTCAGCATCAGCAAAGCCTCCAAATGCCGTGTATATCAGTTGAAGTTCTCACATAAACAAGAAYAGGTTTCTGCCTCATGAATGCCTGAGTGCAGAGCCATACAAAACTGAACCTTTTTGAAATATAATCTTGGGCTATGGCATTGATGAACAACAGAGAGATGAGTTGTTGAGTAAAAGATGGATCCTATCCTTGTATATGATTGTGTTTCTGGGAGCAAGAACACTTTCCAAAAAAACAGTACAAAGTAAAACAGAGAGAAGTTAGCTGTTCTTGACAATACAGTATAGCAATAGATATTAGTATGTTGACAGACACAAGCACCAGAAAAAGGGARAAAAACCCAAAAGTCATTAAATGACCAGTAGGGTTGGATTGTTTGCTAGTTTCATACAGTCCCAAGAGTCATAAATCTACCACTGACTTCTACTCAAAGGGCCTGGGAGGAGCTGTGGAGCAAGGAGGTTTAGATTGGATATTAGAAAAAATTTCTTCACTGAAAGGGTTGTCAAGCATTGGAACAGGCTGCCCAGGGAAGTGGCTGAGTCACCATCCCTGGAGGTATTTARAAGATGTGTAGATGTGGCACTTAGGAACACAGTTTAGTGGTGGACTTAGCAGTGTTAGGGTTACGGTTGGACTCGATGGTCTTAAAGGTCTTTTCCAACCTAAATGTTTCTATGATTCTATGATTCTAATTTGCTTGGTGTGATACACACAGCCAACCGTATCCTGGCCTGCATCAAAAGAAGTGTGGCCAGCAGGTCGAGGGAGGTAATTCTGCCTCTCTACTCTGCTCTGGTGAGACCCCACCTGCAGTACTGCGTCCAGCTTTGGAGCCCTCAGCACAAGAAAGACATRGACCTGTTGGAGMGKGTCCAGAGGAGGGCCACRAAAATGATCAGGGGGATGGAACACCTCTCCTGTGAAGAAAGGCTGAGAGACTTGGGGTTATTCAACCTGGAGAAGAGAAGGCTCCGGGGAGACCTTATTGCAGCCTTTCAGTACTTAAAGGGGGCTTATAAGAAAGATGGCRGCAAACTTTCTAGCAGGGCCTGTTGCAACAGGACAAGGGGGAGTGGCTATAAACTAAAAGAGGGTAGATTTAGCCTAGATATGAGGAAGAAATTTWTTACGCTGAGGGTGGTGAAACCCTGGAACAGGTTGCTCAGAGAGGTGGTAGATGCTCCATCCCTGGAAACATTCAAGGTCAGGYTGGACGGGGCTCTGAGCAACCTGATCTAGTTGAAGATGTCTCTGCCCATGGCAGGGGGTTGGACTAGATGATCTTTAAAGGTCCCTTCCAACCCAAACTATTCTATGATTCTATGATAGAACCAGAGCGTACACATACTTTCCTGCAGATATTGTCATAAGAGTAGAACTACACTGTTAGATTGGTTGGGACCCTTGGATCCTTGCTGTTGTCAACACTGTACAAATGTCCCCCTGTTCCCAGGTTCTCCTGGAAACAGAACTCAGTGCAGCCCTGGCTATGGCTAACTCCCATGGTGCCACAGGCAATTGCTACAACCACCCCGTGCAGTAACATATGATCTGAAATTTACTTACTTTGTGTGACAGGTRTATTGGGTGGGTAGTGATTCCTGATCTAAAAACCACAAATGTATGCCCAAACCAGAGCCCAGCCCAACCAGTTCAAACTGGAACAAGGTGGACCCAGGTGAACAGGGCACTTGCTGCAACCTGTTGACATGTCAGGTCTGCACCTGACAGCTTGGCCACTATGTGCAACGGCTTGTCCTTGGGCTGTAGCTTCTACAAAGCGCTCAACGTTACGTTTGGTGTCCTTAAAGGAGGGGCTATTGTTTTAACTCTTCATTGTTTTCTTTATTAATTTGTCAGAACAAGTCACATCTATTCATTAGCCACAAAGCCTCAAGTCAATCAACACTACTGCAGTTTTCATCATCTTCTGGTCCCTGTCAAAAATGTTACAAAAAAGGAAATGTTACTTTTGTTATCTAGCTCATTCCAGATTAATCTGGGCAGTCTGAGATGCACAGATGCAGCCAGATATCACCTGCCTGGGTGATGCCCCCGGGTGGGGTATAGCCAGTGAGAAATGACCACAAAGAGACTGCAGCAAGTATTGCTTCCTCATCTAATAACCTAATCACCTATCATCTAATCATCTAATCACCTATCCCTCAGCAGGCCTGTACCTTCAAACAGTCACAAGCATCTTCATCCTACATCCCAGAGCATGCAAAGTATACTCTCATTTCCGTGCCGTATGCAATATGATACTAGTGGTCTTCAGCTAAGCTTCACATTACTTCAGAAACTTCAGAAAAGTACATGCAAAGCAATAATTTTGTCATAAAGTTACAGGGGTTACCACGCAGGGCAATGGTGTGCAGTGTGGATACAGTCAGTCTGACTGAAGCAGCTGTGAAACACAAGCCACTTTCTACCTCTCAGACTCTAGATCAAGGCTCTTTCCTTGTGGCAGATGAGATTAGGGATGCAGACACGGTTTACCACTTGTAAGCATCTGTATCACAAACAAGTGGTTATTTATCCATGCAGAATAGTCCCACTGATTTTCCATTGCTTGTTTTAGCAGATCATGTTTTTCTTTTTACTGAACTCTACAAAGAGGGAGATCACTTGGTGGTGCCTAAAAATTGATACACTTAGCAATTTAGCAATTTAGCTAAAGATAATTCAAATTCCTCTGATGTAAACATGAGGAGGTGGGCTTTCTTCATGGTCATAAAGAACTAGCTGTTTCTGTTGCAGATGAAAACTAAAAGGGCATATCAATGTGGAGAAAATAAAGTAAAAAGAAAAACAACCACTGGACAAACAAGAACTTCTATTAAAAAAAATCAGAAATGAAAATGCTAAAGCAGCATATACATAGATAATGTTTTAGAACAATGTATCTCAAAGAAATCCAGACCTGCTGGAGCTCTACACAAGTCTGTAGTACAAGAGCAAATGGTTCATCCATGACTGGTTTTATTTCTGAGGTGTGTATGGGACCCTGGAATCTTTGAAAAAAGGTAGGATAAAATTTGCTTGGTGTGACAGGTAAAGTGGGTGGTTAGCAGTTACTCTTCTACAAAACACTATCTGTAGTGATGGTCTGAACATACATTGTATTTTCCTATTTGAAATATAAGATTCATAGTATTAGAATTTCCTATGATCTTTGAACTCCATATTTATTTAATAGTTTCTGTCTCTGTCTCTTTGCACATGCGTATGTATCCATATCTGTGTTTATATCTATATCTGTACTTATATAGAAATATCTGGAAGGAGAGTTTCTTCAAGATGAAAACAATAACTAAAACCAGGCCTATAATTACATTTTCTTATACATGTTTTAAATACTGTTATTTTCCTATGAATGATCTTGGGAACTATGACAGTTCAGGTGTTTTAAAAGATACTACCAATAGTATGGGACTTCTGCATGGCTTCACTGGTTTGAAAAACTGAGGAAGATATTAGCTCTCTTCCTTTTGCTAAGACAAGTACCTAATTTTTTCATAAATACAAAGAGAGATTAGGAGAAATGAGAATCTGTGCAAGTTGGTTCACGAGTTAGTCATTAAATATTTGCAGGCATATTAAGGCTTCAATACTTTGTACATGAACAGAAATTCAGTCAAGATATAGAAGTTAATAAGAAATTTTTGTGTTTTTCAAAAGATTTTTGATTAGTTATTTATAGCTATTGGTGAGAGCCTAAAAGGAATATACAATGCATCAAAACATGCCTACTCTGTCTCACCATGATAAAGTTTAGTCTTTTAGAAAATATATGCATGCAATTTGGTTAAAGCATAATCAAATGCAAATGTTCCCATACGTTAAGAAGAGATAATGATGGTCTATAAGTTAGTATTCAGAAACATTAAAGATACATATTTTAAGACAAATACAGTTAACAGTAAAGAAAAAAAAGGTTCTTATTGACTGTGGTAAATAATTCATGCTCCTATATCTTTCTTCATTTCTTTTTAATTTCCTATTTCTCCCTGTATATAATCCAAAAAATAGATTCTGTATCTTTTTGAAATATCCCAAACTTGTTAAAAAGGGAGCCAAGAGAATTGATGATGCACATGTCTGTAGGGAAGAATAATAAGGGTCTATTCTGGGGTACTGAAAGAAGTGGATACAGATGCCTTAGGGAAAAATGTATGAAGAAGGAGCTACAAATCTGAATGCTGCTAGTTTGCAGATTTAGGATGTTTTCAGTAAAAAAAAACCCTATAAACTAATTTTTCCCTTACAAGAAAAAAGGAGTTCAGATACCACTGGGATTTTGAGCCAGACTGGGACATAAACAGAGGTGCCAAGTATATTGTCAAGTCTAGGCCATATGCCAAATTTTACTTCTTTACTTATTCACCAAAAAGTAGAAAGTGTCTCCTCTTAAGCATTTCTTAATTCTTAATGATTCATCTAAAATGGCTTGTCAATATCTGCCATAGTGTACCTTGGGTCTTGGGTATGAGCCAATGAGATTGGACAATTTTGTATGTTCCCAGCCTGTATCCAGACAATGTTGTCAAAAGGCACATCTGTGTATAAAAAGGAAATGTCTTCAATGTCCTCCTTCCATTGTCTGCCCATAATATAGATATATATATAGATATATATATATAAAATCTCTTGAAATGACATAGAATATAAACAGGGAACTGGACAGACTAAGTAGGAAACTAGGAAGGATGAAATGCATGTGAAGCACCTTTGTGGGAACAGACAGATTAGTGTATAGTTACATAGATGTCAGCTGATGTAAGGCTCCGTTGTGATGTTTTGTATCCTCACCCCAGATGTTTCCCAACTGACTATAGAAATATACCACTTACATTCACTCCCTGTCTTAACAGAGCTGGATGAACGGTGCTAAACCCAACTTTCTAAACCTTTTGAAGGTTTGCAAGCGGGTAACTCCCCTCCTGTGATCAGTTGCTTCAATCCATTCCGTTTTTTCTGAGTGGTGAATTCACTCAGAAGAGCTCTTAAGTCCGTGAAGATAATGCATTTCAAGAAGCGTGTGTCATATCTGCCCATTCCCTCACATCAGAGGAAGGAAATGAAAAGGGCTTATATTCAAAGATACAGAAAAAAAAAAAAAAAAGTGCTTACTCATACCTTTGAATTTTCTACCTGTAATAAGATACACAGATAAGGTCTATAAAAGTGCTATGCGTATTGTACGTGAATTAGGCTAGAACAGATATATTGGAAGAGACAAAATGTTCACAGGTGTGAAAGGATTTTCCCCTTTTCTCATTCCAGTTTCTAATTTCTGATCCTAATTTTCTAACTCCCATTTTTCATAGTTCCATGGTCTGGCTTTTATCTCTGCATTTCATGAAAACTTCTAGGAGTTAATTCATATTTTCAGCATTTGGAAAGCCTTGAAAAAGGTGAAATGCTTTAGCTAGTATTTCTGAGCATACGGTACTTATGACTCCCTCTTCAGATCAGGCATTCACAGAAAGAAGTCTTGTATCTTTTTCCCAAAGTAATATGTACTGTGTTCTTAAAATATAATGCCCGGGGCATATATGTTTGCTGATCTCATAGCAGTAGCATTCAATTCATAGGTTAAAAGGAACGGAAGTCTTTTGACAGAGAAAGCAGTAGTAGAGAATAAATGAGAAACTACATTTTTTGAAAGAACACTTTTATAAAACACACAATTTTCTTCTTGTTTCTGCATTCCTAGACGTTGAAATTTGGTACTTATGAATAACCTTGGAATCATTGTTTGAGAATGGAGAGTTAATCCAAAACTATTCAGGCATTAAATAGGTCTCCAACCTTGTTAATATTTCTACATGTGCAATACTGCAAGGCTGGAGCCTAAATATATTGCAGAAGCTCTGTAAAATTTCCCAAAAATATAGGTATACTAAAGAAGGTACAAAAGTGAAAATCTGCACAGTAGCAAGTCAGTTTGCTGTTATATATAAAAACTTTTAGATTTCAGAACATGCAGAGAAAATCTGAGTGAAACCTCATATGCTTGGATTTTATGACAGAAAAGAAATTGTGAAATCCTTACAAACTGAAGTCGAAAATTGGTGCGCGTTCTGTTTAATTTTTATTGTACTATACTACTATGTGGTGGTTTACTGAGAATAAAAAAATAAAATACTTCAAGCAAAGTCAAAATAGTCCACTCTCTTCTGCAGAGCCTGACTGACTCCTGGTGAACCTCTTTAGGTGGGCCAACAGTCATCACCGTCAGCCTTCAGGACTCAGGAAAGGGGAACTTAGGTTTCTCTTCTTTTTAGTATGACAATATTTGGATGAGAAAGAAGAGACCGATGGCTGATTACTTCATTTGTTTAGGAGTTTTACATGTCGGTGCTAGCCATGCCTTTTGAATGTGAACTGCCATAGGAAAGAAAAGGGTTTTTGAGCCCGCACCTGCGAGAGGCAGTGTTTCACCGCGTTTGGACGCGTGCTACCCCAGCACAGGCTCCACTGTTGAAGAGGCAGCCGCTTCCCAGTAAGACACAGCCCATCTAGCTCAGCCTCTCACCACTTCGTAAGTCCTTTTGAGCCTTAGGAGCATTAAAGCAGCTCTCATACTGATAACAAAGGTTAAGGCTATCATCTCTTTCCCTTTGCAGATAAGGACTTGAAAACTGATTTTGCAGTCTCTCTCTTCTGTGCCACACAGAAAGATTTCTGCAGCCTGCAATTTCTCTTGGTTTAAACAGTAATTATCAAATGGAAACACATGTATACAGTAGGTAAGTAAACATTTGCTGCACTTTGAAGAAGAGCTTGCTCCCCTTTTGTTTTGATGCTGGTATTCCTTAACAGAAGTACTTTTAAAATATACATAGGGATAGAAACATGATAAAGGAGCTTAATCATTTCAGCTCCCATTGAACCATAAAACAAATGAATCCTTAATCATACAGCTTTTTGCTTACTCGTAGTCCCTACTGAGGGAAGGATGGAACAGCCTGCATTTGGACTGTGCTGTATTATTCTTAATAACTGTTTATGTACACTGAGATTGTAAAATCCCTTTGGGAATAGCTTTCAAAAAAAATTAGGAAAAATTAAGTAAATCTCCAAAGAAGAGTGAACTCGATCCCAATTGACTTTGGCACATTTAACTTAAACTTTGCAAACCACCCATGTTTGACAGAAGTTGTTTGGTTTTTTTTTGGTTTTTTTTGGTTTTTTTTGGTTTTTTAATGTGATGTGTATGACTGTTCAAGAGCTTTTCCCGCAATTTGTGATAACACTTGTGATGCTATGCTTTTGTTCTTCTCTGACTTTCCCTCCAGCACATTGTTCTTTTCTTTCTTCCCCTCCTGAACCATGGGTTATTTTTAGAACTTCATCACAAACACCAAGCACCAAGATCCAGTTAAAATATAAGGAGTAAACCAAGTAAATAGCAAGGAGAAATAATTTCACCTGTATTAACCTTAAAATGAGGGACTGGATCCTCAGATCCCATTTTTTCGACTGACTAAGCTCCACTGAAATGAACTACAGTGTTTTAAATTATTACCATATGTATGGCTTAATGAGTGTTAATCACTGTTCGATTATTCACCTCAAATAGTGGTTGAATGCTACTTTGTAAACATTGCAAAGTTAGCAGTGTCTACTGCTTTTTGGACACTTCATCTCTAATCCATCTTGCCCCAAACCTTAGTCTTCCTTGCAAGCTTTGAAAAATCCTATCCTGTACAGTTGGATAGAAAACCAAGAGTGATTTGAAGGAAGATGGATTGGATATTAAATTATACCAATTTTGYCCCAACAGGTTAAGAGTCAGCCTAATTTATTTAAGATGGTAGAGTTTTTCGCAGCATGTCAATTTTAGTACATTTTTATGTACCAAAATCAAAGGACCCCTAACTAACACTCTGCTTAAGAAGGACTGCAGGAAATTAGTATTCCTTTTGCAGAATTTATTTATGCATTGTGTTAAGATGAAAAATGGAAAGAACTATCTAATTTCATGGAAATATGATTAACTTCTGTGACGATATAAATAAATATATAAATATTATACTAGTTTTCCCTTAAGGAAGCAAGCTACTTCATCTCTGAACTTTTTTCCCCTGCTCCAGTTCCTAGCAAATCTCAAAAATACAACATCTTCCATTTACTCCCTAAAGTCAATTTTTGAAGTTGCCATCAGGGATGCTTCAGTGCATGCTTACAGAGTGGCTTTAAATAGTAAAAGAAATGAAATGTGATGTTGGAAGTTCTTTATCCTCAACATTACCATGCAAAAGTGCTCAGGTCTGAATATAGTCAGATCCACCTTGGTTGGATTCAGCAGGAAAGCTTTCTTCCTGGAAATGACAAACAATATGGGGGAAAACAAACAATTCTCCCCATTTCCAAACACCCTGGATAGACCACCTGTATTTCTTCTGTGTCTGCTGTGAACTCAACAAACCTGGCAATCGACTTTTTCAGACTGAATGGGTGTCACCATGGTTCCTGTGATCCTTTCAGTTTAAAAATTCTTTAAGTTCTTTGAAATTAGAAGGAAATTCTTTGAGTGTAAAACACAGAACAATGTGTGTTACGAAGTACCACATGGTACAAAGATTATCTCTTTAATCTTTTCATCCTGGTTAGTTAAAGACTTGCATGATGGAGTTATAAGCTAATGTAAACTCCTTGTCAAAGATCTATACTTAGTGCTTAAGAGAAATATTGATATTTAAATATTCCTTTSTATAAAAAATAAGGCTTCAATCAAAATAAATATTAAATAAATAAACAGTAAAAGGAGGGCTATAATGCTGTCTTTACCAAAATAAGCAAAGTTTTTACTGTTCAGTTCTGTGGGACTAGGCTTTAATCCAACTATTATGAATCCACATATCCTGAAACCCAAAAGAAATATTTGCATAAATCCCTGTATACAGAATTTTACCTAAGCAATATTTATTTTATAAACTCAATTTATTCTTTTTTTTGGAGGGCATTTATATCTAACTAGCAGTGTACAAGAGGTCTGCAATTCAATAACAAAACAGGTTTCTCATCTATCGAATTGATTAAAAAGCCCATGCCTACATGACTGGTACCCATTTATGGAAACTCAAGTGTCCTTCTGTGATGCACTTTAATAGGGAGATTGTATCACTGCCTGTCTTGCTGAAGTTATATTAGATGTCATCTACCCTCTTGCTGCCTCTCCAATCTCTGTAAGACATAAAGAATTTCTTATGGGAAATAAATAGTTTATTAAACTAATATTTTTAGTGTGAAGTAGTGGCTTGTAACAGGAAGGACAGTCAGCATCATCTGATCAGACAGACTACAGATCACAGTTGTTAACTAAGAATTTATCTTGTGATGAAGCAGAAAGAAAAAGTACATGATTTTCAAGCCCCACAAACAAGTAATGTCAGCCAAGCTCTTTGATTCAGACACACACTGATTTCTAGTTTCTGTCAGAGAATTGTGTGCAGCTGGATTAATTATTTCAGCACTGTAATATTCAGATTGGTTATCTAATGTCCGAAAATCCTATTTAATAATAAAATCTAATATTTAGATCTCATTTAAAGTTGTGTAATTCTATCTTAATAGATCTTGTAAATGTCAGTCTTAACATTCTTTGCCTGGTAAGAACAAGCAAATGATAATTTCATAGTAAATCCAAATATTACATCATATACAAAATAGTCTGAATAAGAAAAATAAAATTTAAATATTAAAATATAATATGCTTTAGGATTCTCCCTTGTAATTTCTCAGAATGAATAACTTGATATGATAAATTTTTTTCCAAATAATTGTTCATTCCAAAGCATATAGAGTCTTAAAGGCATGTAGTGCATTACAAAATCTCTGTGAAAATGCAAAGGCTCTAAACAGAAGCAAATGCAAACAAAAATCCAAATACTGTAGGAAAAACTTTTTTTTTTGCTGTGATTAGCACGTGCAGGTTTTAAATTGTCAACATTTGTCAGTCAGCTACCTCTCTATAACGTCTGTAGATTTAAAAACAGAACTTGATGTATAACCTATCTTGGTACTGACCTTGCTGCCACTGAAATCAACTTTGGTTTGGTCTTAACATATTTTAAAAAGTTGTCATTGCTGTCATGGTCTTTGCAATCCAAATTCAAGTTTAATCCTCAACATTTTGGAGAAAATGGACTGTACATGACAAAACAAACAAAGAAAAAAGTGTAGGGTTTTTTTTAGTTGTTTTATTCATAAACAGAAAGGATAACTAAATAACCCAGTCATTGGGTTATTGAGCTTGCCATTTATTTTTATTTTTTTCTTTGGGTTTATCTTGGGAGAGAGATATAAACATCAATATAGCCAGGTATGAACAGTTGGACTCTTATGTTATAATGTAGAAAAGCCTGCCTATGTTGAACACGTAAGTTAGATTTTATTGTGTATTTACACAAGGATCTTTCCAAGATCCTTTTTCTTTCATTTCTAAAGATCTAGATTCCTAGTACTGTAATTTAGTTCAATAAATATATCTTAGTGCTTACATAACTAAAACCTTTATTACTATGTATTCCCTGTAGACCAGGTAATGAACTGAGTAGCATGTAACCATTTCTGGAACAGTGAAATGCAAAGTTACAAGTTGTTGCAGCAAATACGACAGAGAAACTGTGTGTTACAAACAATTAATCACCTCTTAACCCATCCAGTAACAAAAGGAAGTTTTTGTTACTAAAAGCAATTTCTTATACAGYAGCTTATACGGTAGCGTTAAAATCTCCAAAATGTAGGCTGTAGGAGAAGAAACTTCATTAATTTCCTTACTAATTCCCTTCCCAGTCATTCTGTTGCAGGAATGACCTGCCAAGGCCATCTTCCAACACTGCCCGTCCAAGGGTATGCATGCACCCTACACAGCCACCTGCAGGCTGGAAGCCTCAAAGGGACAGCAATATCCACAGCTCTATGCAAAACAGAGATTAATACGTCTATTGGATATATCAATAGTACCATCTAATAAGAAACTACATTCCTATATGTATAGTGGGTAAGTCTTAGATATTTAGAGGAGTGACAAATAAATGAGTGCTACAAAGGAATTCAGTGTTGGAGGCTGCTCCTCTCCTATCTCACGGTGCTTTCGTGCAGATGTTACCACTACTTAGCAATATAAGCCTCCAAGATTTAAGACCCTGTCAGGGACTAAGATTGCTTCATTTGAGGTCCTTTCAAAATGTTACTTTACCTCCGCAGCATCTCCCTCTTTGTATCTTGGGCACTCATTTCCATCTTAGCTCTGGTGGTTGTCTGGGTAGCAGTCATCCTGTGTAGTCTTGATCTTGTGTGTGAAGGGAATTAACACACTTGCTAAAGCTATAAAGTGTTTCCTGGGTCTTCTGGTGAGCTCTTTTCAAATCAGACTCTTTCCTCATACAGATACCATACAGTCTTGGAGCTACTACATTTTAATTGCAGTTTCCTTTTTAGTTTATTTTGATATTAATATGATTTTTTTTTCTTTTTTTTTTACTAGAAACAAAGTCTCATTACTAAAGTATTTAAAAGACTCATACTAAAATATTACTGCCTTCTGTCAGAGATAGTGATTTGCCACATGATGTATAAAGGAGTAATGGAAAGGCATGAGAGAGTTCCACTGACTCACTGACACCATGGGTTTTATGAGATTATCTCTGTTGACTTGTCCAGATTGCCCTTTTTGGGCTACGGAGCACACGTACAGGTTGTATGCACAGAGGCACCAAACAGGACCAGCGACAGAGCACAAATCTGGCCTGGGTTAGTCTATGCAGTTCTGTGCAGTTAGCTTTATCGCTGGGATGTTTTCAGTGGATGCCAAAAAGCTCTTTCCAGATCAATTCTGCTGTGGAGGTAGTTATTCCCAACTGTTTAAATGTACCATTTATTAAACAGTGCAGACATAGCATCGCAGAGCCCTTTATTTTTTGATTTTCTATGCACGAAACATCTATATCCCAGCTCCTGTAGTGGAGTTTCTGGTTGATGCATTCAACCACACTATGAATGATGGGCTGGAGGACCTCATGCATTCTTTTGGAAGGCATTGACTTCAGGAGGACTGGGATTTCACCTCAGATTTTCTAAGTTTGTCAATACTTATGTCTCAAATTATTAAAAAAAAAGAAACTTCTGTCACCTAGAAATAATTTATATCACAGAAAAAATAAAAACATTTTAAACTTTGTTTTTTTATTTTTAAATATGAAGTTGCTTTGATATCTGCACATAAGACTAGTAAGAATTCATACAGGATTCTTTTAAAACTAAATGGTAAAGACATAYAGCTACTTAGAAGATTTTTATTCCCATTAAAAATCTGTATTTAATACAGAAAAAAATTATCTGGAAAAAAACCCCAAAAGTAAAATCCATGTCTGTTGTAAATTTCCACAGGAAAGTATAAAGTGTAAACTTTAAAGTGTATCTGGTACATTTGCTTGTATAGTAATGATTGATTATCCAGAGATAAGAAAAAGTAGAATATGTCCTGAAATTAACTTCCTTTGTCCTGAAATTAAGTTCCTTGTCCATACCACTAAATTGTTTATTTATCTTCTGTCCTGGGATTATTTTGATGATAGATTTTCCCTCGCAAATAGCCTATTAATGCCTGGTATTTTAGATGTAATGAATGTTTCTCTCCTTACTACAGAATAATCTCTTCTTTCTCTATTTAGAAGTGGTAGGCAAAAACCGATATGCTTATATTTGTCATATAGATGACATTACTTGCAAAGATCAATAGAGGCAAAAGTATGTTGTTGTTTTGTTTGGGTTTTTTTACCCAAATTGCAATATCCCCAATCTAGGCTTTAATGATGAGAAAATTACATTCTGTATTGTTGGAAAATTCAACTGAAGGTAAAAATTAATCAAACACACACAGAGTGATGTTACTAGCTTTGTAATGAAGTTCTATCAAAAAGCATGTAAAACCTGCAAATAATAGGAAGATGTAGTAAAGTATGTAGTTCGTTTCAACTGACTGTGCAAACTGTAAGTCAGAATTATTTAGTGAAATATTTTAGGGTTTGTTTCCTTTGCTGAACATAACATTTTCTTATACTCATTCAAAAAGTGTTAACATTTTAAAAGTCTTACAGTATATTCTTTTCTGTTTTGTTTTCTCCCCCCCCCYCCACCAGAACAGTACTAAAGTATACTCTGCCGTTATGATATGAGTGTAATCTCAAAAAGGAAGACTATCATATAATCTCTTAATAAAAGAATTAGTTTAACATCTGCCCAGATACATACCAGTCTATTCAAAACTTGCAGGACATTTGTTAATCCCGCAGACAATTTCTTTCCCTAGAATGTTGATTATTTATTTTTGTGCTCTATTAAAAAAAAAAAAAAAAAAAAAAAAAATTGTTAGCAGGTGGAACTTGCTTATTTTCTTCAACATCTTGTGTGTCCTGAAGCACCTCTACTCTCTTAGATCCCTCAGTTGTCACAAATTCTGTTTCATTCATGTAGTCCCAGAGCTTCAGTATGGGAAATCAGTTGTAAATGGATACACTTTAAACAATGGACTTATCATCAGTGCCAAGATTTACTAGGTCTTTTTCTACTTTTGAAATAAAGTCTAGAATTCTGTAGATAGCCTTTTTCTACAGAATATGATGTTTAATAAATGAAACACAATGATATTCTTAAAGCAGCCTCACAGAGAATTAGCAAAAGCTACACATTTGTTTAACAAATAAAAGAACCTCAGGTAAAACCATTAAAAGATATTTTAAAAATATTTTTGTCTTGATGCTTTTTGAATGAGACACTGAAGACCTGCCAAACTTGCTAGAAGTCGATACTGTTGGTGTTTAGTAACATCTTTTCCACCGACTGCAGTGGAGGAAGCCAACACTTGCAGGACAAAGACTTACAGCAGCTGAAAACACAGAATACCAAACTGTACTTTCCCCATTTGGTTACCTAGTGTGATGATGAAACTAACGCATCAGGCCTGTAGGTGTGAACACCAAGCATTCCTGTCCTAGTTAAACTATATGCTTTATATAGGCCAACGCCGCCCCCCGTGCAAATAGAGAAGCTCCTGTTTTCCAGGAGCAGGACTGTTCTGAACCTGCCATGAAAAAGAAATGGAGAATGAAGCCAGGATTATGTGAATGAGTTCATGTGAAATGTCAGCATGTACATGACATTGTGCATACCCCCCTAATATTCTTTCATTCTGGGAATCCGCTCTGGTGAGACCCCACCTGCAGCACTGCATCCAGCTCTGGAACCCTCAGCACAAGAAGGACATAGACCTGTTGGAGTGGGGCCAGAGGACAGCCACAAAAATGATCAGTGGGATGGAATATCTCTCCTGTGAGGAAAGGCTGAGAGAGTTGGGGTTGTTCAGCCTGGAGAAGAGAAGGCTCCGGAAGGCCTTAATGCTGCCTTTCAATACTTAAAGAGGGCTTATAAGAAAGATGGGGACAGATTTTTTAGTAGGGCCTGTTGTGATAGGACAAGGGGTAATAGTTTTAAACTAAAAGAGGTATCGTGGTTTAACCCCWGCTGGCAACTAAGCACCATGCAGCCGCTCGCTCACTCCCCCTGGCCCCAGTGGGATGGGGGAGAGAATAGGAAGAGCAAAAGTGAGAACACTTGTAGGTTGAGATAAGAACAGATTAATAATTGAAATAAAATAATACAATAATTAATAATAATAATAATAACAACAACAATAATAATAAATTGTAATGAAAAGGAAAATAACAGAAAGAGAGAGAAGTAAAACCCAAGAAAGACAAGTGATGCAAATGAAAAACAATTGCTCACCACCAACCACACAATGCCCAGACTGTCCCCGAGCAGCGGCCCCCTCGACCAGCTTTCCCCTAGTTTATATACTGAGCGTGATGTCATATGGTATGGAATATCCCTTTGGCCAGTTTGGGTTGGCTGCCCTGGCTGTGCCCCCTCCCAGTTTCTTGTGTATCTCCAGCCTTCTCAGTCAGTAGAGCATGGGAAGCTGAAAAGTCCTTGACTTGGTGTAAACACTACTTAACAACTAAAACATCAGCGTGTTATCAACATTCTTCTCACACTAAATCCAAAACACAGCACTATACCAACTACTAGGAAGAAAATTAACTGTATCCCAGCTGAAACCAGGACAGAGGGTAGATTCAGACTGGCTATAAGGAAGAAATTTTTTATGATTAGGGTGGTGAAACCCTGGCACAGGTTGCCCAGAGAGGTGGTAGATGCCCCATCCCTGGAAACATTCTAGGTCAGGTTGGACAGGGCTCTGAGTAACCTGATCTAGTTGAAGATGTCCCTRCYCATKGCWGGGGGCTYGGACTAGATGACCTTTAAAGATCCCATCCAACCCAAACTATTCTATGATTCTATGATTCTATGAATCTTGCAAATCCCCCCACCCTACCCCAAAAAAACAAAACCAAAATGAAAACTTGTTATAAGGCAAAGAAAAAAAGTCTATGGAAAGCAATAATGAAATTCTGTTAAACTTCCTTTTTTCTTGATTCTTAGACATTTTATCCTATCTTTGGTATTTATTTTATCTCTAGGATAAAGAAAAAGAAAATCTTTATACGGAAAGGCCATAAACCTTATGGATGAATAAACATCACCAGAAAGACATTAGAAGTAAACACAGAGGTTAGTATACTAATAGAGGGACTGATAAACGAAAAAAAAAAAAAATTGTATCTTCCAGCAGAAGCTTAAAATAAGAATTGCAAGTGGCAAGTTGAATTAGATCTTGGAAGGAAAGTTAACAGAAAAAATAAGAATACTTTATTTTAATAAAAAACAGTGGCTAGAGTATGTGGGTTGGAGTCAATAAAGACAGAAATATGGCTGAAAACCAACATTAGTAGTTTATTTCAGTTTTTACTAAGGAGATTCATGAAGTTATAGAACACAGGCTGAAGGGACTGGAAGAAGTCCCCTACCTAATTCAAAGTAAGATCAGCAATAACTACATCTGGGTCATTGTTGACATGCAATTGTACACCCTTTTATTAAAAACAAAACAAAACAAAACAAGCAACCATAAAAGTATCTATGATGACAGGGATTCCTCAACCTTTTCGTGAAAACTCTTTAAGCGATTAACAATTCCTACAACAAGACTGCATTTCTTGATGTATTTTTAGCCAATTACTTCATCCCCTATCTACAGTAGACTGGGAGAATAATTTATTTTCATTTTGGATCTGCTTGATATATGAAGTATTCATAATAGTTATATGTTTTAGATCTATGAAGGCTCTTATCACGTATCCTTCCAGTTTTCCTTCTGTTGACTTATCTTCCCAATTCTTTTTTTTTTAATTAAAGTTTATTTTGCCATCTCCTTGTAATTCTCAGTGAAGTGCTCTTTGAAATGATGCACATCTTTCTTGCTGAGAATGCTTAAAATTTAACCCAGCAGTCCTGCTGTACATGCTTCCAGCATTATCTAAATATTTGCAAGAACTCTATCGCAACTCACATTCTGGCCCTCAAAGGTAGTGCGTATGTCCTTTACATGCCTGTCAACACATCCCTTTCTTTCCCCCTCTATTTTGGGCAGACCGTGCCATTCTTAATATTCCTGCTACATGAGTTTACCATGTTTTTTAACCCAATAAAGTAATARTTTTATCTTGTTTCCCATTTGTTTGATATTATGTTACTGTTCTACACAAAAGCACAGGAAGGATGGAGATTGAGAATGAGGCCATCACCAGATTTGAGGGAAAACTTGCAATGAAAAGAGCTAAAAATGGTTAAAATCCTTGGTTCTGGCTAATCTTCACAGAATTTTGAAAAAAAAAGGAACACCTGAAGCAGAGATCCTGTAGCAAGAAGTGACTGTAAAGGATGGCTTCTTTCCAGTGGAGACTAGACTTGTATGTATGCTCCAGAAAGAAAAAAGAACAGCTTAGGCAACAGAGATCCATAAATTTGACATCAAGCGTATGTAGTTAAACAAACAAATTTTGACAGATGATTTTAGACTGAGAGGTGAACTGAAAACAGGAAAAAAGGCAAAATGCCAAATTATAGTTGCTTATAGTAGCAATGCCATTGGGGCTGAAAGTGTCCTGCTAAGTTCGACTTTATTAATAGGGGGGAACAGTGTGACCACATGTACATTTTTAGAAACACATAGCTTTTAGAAAAAATAAAAAGCATAGTTAATTTTATAAATACTACTCAAGAGAAAAATTAACTCAGATGAATATTGAACTGAAGACAGTGTGCATGGATACTGCAGAAGTAAGGTTAAATTAGCTGTTGTTACTCTTAAAATTGAATGTAATGGGAATACATTATTAATATGCAAGCTCTTCAGAAATTTCTTCAGTGTTTTTACTTTTAAATTTTTCAAAATTATTCTTACTTATGTAGAAAATGCAATCATCTCATGAAAGTAAATCCAGTGGGGAAAAAAAACATTTACTATTGCCCCAGTTAATTGTCTCTCTGTGGCTGAGATATTTGTTAGATGTACATGTAAGTGTCTCTTCTGCACTGCATAAATGCTAGGTTGTTTGATTTGTATAAGTGATTATTGTTGCCTTCATCCCCCCCATGCTCTTAAGAGCAAAACTGCTTTATTCTTTTTATGGTGATTGACTTCAACTTCCTACTTCTAAACATTCAACCAGTACAGTGAAGACTCAGTCTGTGACACCTGTCAAGTTCACCGTCTTAGAAGACGACTTTTGGTATCAAATTAAGTACCCTGTCATTTCTTTTAATTTTTAACCCTAGAGAATGTTTAACTCACAGATAGTCTCATGAAAACATAACTCTGTTTTGCAAGATCTCATCACATGCTTATCAAAGTGAAAAATTAATAAAATCTATCTCTAAAATAATAAAACTGATTAATTGAGAGTATCCTACAAAAGATGGTAGGAAAAAATATACTGTGAATTTTTTAATACTCATCAGAAAGTGCATCAAGAGTGCCAGTGATTAGAAAATTAATCATAATGGTGAAGACCTAAGTCTAAGGTAAAGTTTGACAACTGTAGCACAGTCAGGAGTGTGTAAGTCTCACAAAATCAGTATATTTTTAATTATGCAATGTATCCTACTTTTCTATATAAAAAAAAAAAAAAAGAAAAAAGGAGGGCAGAGTTGATTACAATTTCTACTAGCTAAGTGTCTGTGATCATACTTTTTTCTTTGACATGTAATTTATGATTTTGCTATATAGGACTAACTCAGTAAACTTGTGAATTCACTCTTTTCAGCCAATTATACTATTTTCTTGTGAAATTCACTTTTATTCTTTGAGCAACATTTCTTATTTCTACTTCAGTAACTTCTTGAAAGCCACACGTTATGACTCATATAGAGAAAGCTGAATAAACACAGAATAGAAACAGGGTGGCCATTTTAAATAGCTTCTTAACGTCATGAGTGATGTAAGAGTAATCTGATGATTCTGTCTTCACAGGGCATAGCTTCCTCCAGCTTCTAAATGTAGTTGATGCAATAGACTCACTTAACCAGCAAGCAATTCAGATTTGCTTGAAATGGCAACTCAAGAAGAGTACAGGGATCTCATTAGGTCATGCAGAGAGGTAATCAGAACRGCAAAAGCCCAGCTAGAACACAATCTGGCCACTGTCGTTAGAGACAACAAAAAATGTTTTTGCAAATATATTAATGACAAAAAGAGAGCCAAGGAGAATCTCCATCCTTTATTGGATGCAGGGGGGAATGTTGCCACCGAGGATGAGGAAAAGGCTGAGGTACTTCATGCCTTCTTTGCCTCAGTCTTTAATAGTCAGACCAGT
>JAYKAV010002978.1:179058-232430 GCA_035582835.1 Phoebastria nigripes
CTAGAGAAGCTGGCGGCTCATGGCTTAGACAGGTGTACTCTTTGCTGGGTAAAAAACTGGCTGGGCGGCCGGGCCCAGAGAGTTGTGGTGAATGGAGCAAAATCCAGTTGGCATCCGGTCACGAGCGGCGTTCCCCACAGGGCTCAGTTTTGGGGCTGGTCTTGTTCAATATCTTTATCAACGATCKGGATGAGGGGATTGAGTGCTCCCTCAGTAAGTCTGCAGATGACACCAAGTTGGGCGGGAGTGTTGATCTACTCGAGGGTAGGAAGGCTCTGCAGAGGGACCTGACAGGCTGGATCGATGGGCTGAGGCCAACTGTATGAGGTTCAACAAGGCCAAGTGCCGGGTCCTGCACTTTGGCCATAACAACCCCATGGAACGCTACAGGCTTGGGGAAGAGAGGTTGGAAAGCTGCCTGGCAGAAAAGGACCTGGGGGTGCTGGTTGACAGCCGGCTGAATATGAGCCAGCAGTGTGCCCAGGTGGCCAAGAAGGCCAATGGCATCCTGGCCTGTATCAGAAATAGTGYGGCCAGCAGGAGTAGGGAGGTGATCATGCCCCTGTACTCGGCACTGGTGAGGTCCCACCTCAAATACTGTGTTCAGTTTTGGGCCCCTCACTACAAGAAGGACATTGAGGTGCTGGAGCGTGTCCAGAGAAGGGCAACGAAGCTGTTCACCAGAGCCTTCATGGGTCTGGAGAACAAGTCTTACAGGGAGCAGCTGAGGGAACTGGGACTGTTTAGTCTGAAGAAGAGGAGGCTCAGGGGAGACCTTGTTGCTCTCTACAACTACCTGAAAGGAGGTTGCAGCGAGGTGGGTGTTGGTCTCTTCTGCCAAGTAACTAGCAATAGGACGAGAGGAAATGGCCTCAAGTTGCGCCAGGGGAGGTTTAGATTGGACATTAGGAAAAATTTCTTTACTGAAAGAGTGGTTAAGCATTGGAACAGGCTGCCCAGGGAAGTGGTTAAGTCACCATCCCTGGAAGTATTTAAAAGACGTGTAGATGAAGCGCTTAGGGACATGGTTTAGTGGGCATGGTGGTGTTGGGTTGACGGTTGGACTCAATGATCTTAGAGGTCTTTTCCAACCTTAATGATTCTATGATTCTATGATTCTATGATTCTATGAAATGAAGAACAATCTATTTAAAATCAATTTTGGTTCAAACAAATGACTCCACAAATTTATCTGGCGGAGGCAATGGTGTGCATGTTTTCTTAATTTGCAGATGACGCTAAAGTAGGGGGAACAGTCAATATGCTGGAGGGCAGGGCTGCCATCCAGAGGATGGAGGAGTGGGCCTGCATGACCTCATGAAATTCAACACAGAAGAATGCTGAGTCCTGTCTCAGGGAGGGAAGAGCTCCTGTAACAGCACGGGCTGGGGATGGGTGGACCAAAGAGTAGCTCTGCAGGAAAAGCCCTGGGGTGGCGGTGGGCAGTGAGCTGAATGTATGCCCATGGTGTGCCCTGGCAGCAAAGGTGCCCAACAGATCTTGGGCTGTATGGACAGGGGTCCAGCTTATAGATGAAGGGAAGGGATTATCTCCCTCTACGTAGCACTCGTCAGATGACGTGTAGATACTGCATCCAATTTTGGGCCCCTAACAGAGGAAAGATGTGGACAAACTGGAGCTACCTCAGCAGCGGGCCCCCAAGACAGCTGGGGCTGGGGCACTTGTCCTTCCAGCCTTATTATCTTCTAGTCCTATGAAGAGAAATAAGGGGAAAAAATAGAAGTTCAAGGAGAGCTTTGAAGTATAAATTGATTGAAGGAAGTAACATCAAATAATTGTTCTGGTCTTGTAGCCTTCCCTAGACAACTGCTATAAGCCAGTGTCTGACATAGCTCTTATGTTACGTTATTACTGTTTAAAGCAGCGGTAAACATACATAAGCTGAGACACTTTGTAAATCCTTCTCATAATGCAAATAAAAAAATTGAGTAAATATAAAATAAAATTATATTTAGGAATTAAATATTTCATTAAAAATAATAACATGCCCCCTCTGTTTATCCCCTGCTTTCTTTTCTGGTTATTTGACTGTCAGAAGATAATCTTTTGCGTGTTTAAACCTATTTCTGTAGGATTTCACCTCATTGGTCCACCTTTTCTGTGAATTAAGGTAAATACTAATTTAGTTTGCAGTCACTGTCAGATTTTCATCTTTAGCACAACCTAACTGCATAATAATACACTTTTCCTGTTCTCTTTTTTTTATCATCTGGGAAAACAAATAAGCAAACATAAATACCATACAAGATCTGCCTACCAAACCTTAATTTGCTGACATGCCCTTTTAACCCTTCCTTCGTGCTTTCTCCTACTGACCAATCTGCAATGCTGGTTCATCATTCATCGTTCCAGCTCCGAAGCCTTATTTAGCAGATTTTAAACTTCAGTGTGAGATTCATATTTGTCACTTCTGGATAGGGAAGTAATAMATCTTATATATAGTCCTTGAGAGCTTCAATCTAGTCTCCGTTGTTTCTTAAAGGTGACCTTTTTGGAATTGCAAATGTTTATTACAGGCCTATTTTTATCATCTCCTTTAATCTGAAAAGAGCCATCCTGAGATTTCTCCAGCCAAGATTATATTTCACAGCCAGATCTTCCATAATGTCTTCACCACCTACTGGAAACAACACTAAAATACAATTTCCTTTGCTTATTTTAAACTATCATGGAAAGGAAAAAAAAAGAGAAAAGAAAAAAGAAAAAGAAGCAACTATCTTATCTCAAAATATCTGGACAATGGAACTAGGAATGGTGATGCCTGTTTTTTTTTTTTTTTTTTTTTTTTTTTGGGTTTTTTTTTTTTTTTTTTTTTTTTTTTTTTTTGGGGGGTTTTTGGTTTTTTTTGTGTTTTTTTGAGAATTACCTCTGAATTATTTAAAGGAATTAATTCATGTGACCAAAATAACCTGCATAATAGTTTAAGAAAAATTTGACAGAGAACTTAATACATTCAGTGGCTAAGTTTTTGAGGATGATATTCAACTTCAGATTCAGTGTTGATTCGGTTATCATGAAGTAGCCTCCAGTATTTAGACAGCTAAATTGCCCTCTATATCCCAGTGACTACTCTGACAAAGGTGAAATGCAGTTAGTTTATCATAATCACCTGGTGCTGTTTGAGATGCTTTGGAGTACCCTGCCTGGTCTTTATTTTCTATTTCAGAAGTCTTTAGGACTTGGGAATTATTTATCAGCCTATTTTAGATATTTCAGATATGTTAGGTCATCTCAAATAGCACTAAATGCCTGTATTTAGGAAGATACTTCCCATCTCTGATCTCTGCTGAGGATAGTGGGAGAACCTAACCCACACATTGATACTTTATTCAAAGATATAAAGATAAACAGAATTGAGGCTGAAATAAACTATGATTTTACCAAAAGTAAAAGACAAATGTGTCTTCAGTAAGACAGAAGATTTTCTCTTGGATTATAGAAGACCTGGTCTATCTGGCCTTCAGGTACAGTAGGTGATCTTGTAACAGCTGGCAATTTTGTAGTTAAATTGGGAAAGACAAAGAACTAATAAAACATGAAAGCATTTTGTTCTGAGAGGAAAGTTCTTGGGTTTTGAGGAGGTTCAAAAAGAGTTTCTGATATTTTGTTTTTAGGGCCGATCTTATATACTTCTTTCTTCACTGACCTTGGAAAAAAAMCAAAGTTTGTCCTAATGATACCACCTGTGATATATTTTGCTATTAAATTTCTCCCTCATTCTGTCATACATGATATAAAGACAATTAAGTCTTTGTATGCATAAGATCATGAATGTATGGGTCTATAGAGGGGATTTCTGATATTATATGGGAGCTCTTCAGATGGAAACAAATGCCAGATGAGTGCAAATTATCTCAGAATGACTGAGCCGTCATTGTGCACTGATAACAGCCTATGCTGTCCCTGGAAAAGTAATTCATTAGCAAATGAGTACTACTGGTGTCATTGTAAAAGGTAGTAGAAAATCTTTATTTATATTATAAGATATATATTTCCATTCACCTTCATTTGAGAAAGATACATGCAAATTTGAAGAGGCACTGAAGAAGACTTAAAACAATTCAGAAAACAAGGAATTTTTTTACAAAAAGGACAGAACAGCACCTTGTAGACATGACACTTTTTATCCCAGAAGCTGGGCATTTTTTTAGCATTCTAGCCTGGGTTAACTAGTAGTTGATATGGCTATAAAGATATAGCTAATTCTGCCTTGTAAAGAAAAGATGTATCTTGAAAGATCTCAGTTTGTTTAGCCTAGCAAACATGAACTGAAAAAGGACGATTGCCGTATTTGATTATATGTTTAACAACAATAAAAGAAAACAGTCGTTTAAGCAGACAGCTATTATTGATACAGGAATAAATTAAATAAGCTTGTCAGGAATACTTTTAATTTGGAAATTGAAAGGATGTCTAACCAACAGGATTGTAAAATTCTAAACATCCTCCCTATGGTGTCATGTAGGTGGTGGGGAGGGAGAAAGGCAAAACCACCTGTGGAGTTTTAGGATAAAATGATATTTTGAAAACAGAAATATCGAATTCAATCAGCTGGTGGCTGCAGCTGGTAATCTAGAAAGTCTCTTCTATTTTTTTAAATTCCTCAGGGGCTTAGTAATTACATCTGATCAATTTAGATAAAGGGGTGTGTGTGTAGTTTTTTTCTTCCCTAAACTTGTACTTAATGAAGTATCCTGAATTTGAATTATTGTTTACATAAACTCTATTTGTCTTTGCTTACTACAAAGAAAAAAAAAAAAAAAAGCTGCAGAATCTCTGGAGTCAGGTAACTACGTAACTTTATAAAAAAAAATGCAATTGTCCAAAGTAATCTTATTTTTAAAATATCGTATTTTTTTCCCATAAGGCAATTTCACATAATGTCATTCCACAGGAATGAATCCTTTTTTCACAGACTGTTACAATGACATACAGCTTTTCAAACAGAAAATCAAGGTGCACATTAAAAAATGTTTGCCAATTAAAACAATGGACTGAATCCTTTATAAGATGGTAGTAAGGTTGAGGGGATTGTATGAGTCTTTAATTAAAATATTCTTTCTTTTGCTCTGGAACTACAGATCCTAAACTACCCTTTGTTTCTTGGAATCTTAAGATTCCTTTGTTTCTCAGAATCTTAAAGCCGTCCATGAAGATTAAAGGATGCTCCTGGACTACCAAGATAATGCCAGCATCCTAGCTTCTCCAACACCTCTGTGAAACCCTCCCCTTATCTGGCATCATAGATAAGTAACTGTAGCAAGACTGACTTCAGGGACATCCAGATTCAGAAAGAAGCAGATGGATGATGACACCATAGAATTATAGTTGCGTTTCAAARCAGTAGTATATGTGTGTTAAGTAGTGATTGGTCAAATCGTGTTGTACCTGAAYGCTTGAAAGGTATAAGAACCAGGTGTAAAACTGCATTTGGTGTGCCCCAATTTGAATAGGACACCTCATGCACAAATAGCGAATTACTCTTGTAATTCTATACTTTGCATCCTAACCTCTCTCCTAGGTCTGCAGGGGCCAGTTGTGAAATTTTTGTGAAACATAGCTCTTGGGACTTTGAAGTGGTCTTCTTCAGGCAGTTTATGATTTTTATGCTTGTTGGTGAATAGAGGAAATGAAGGAATAATCCAGGCATGAGGGACCAAAACCACAAGACTTCTTATCCTTGCATGAGTGATCATACCATTAGGCTCCCTTCTGGTCTTCTTAGGTCCTATTTTGCACATAGTTTCTGTGGTTTCACTGGGGAGSGTGAGAAAGAAGAGAAAAACAGAAGGAATTAGTTCCAAATCCAAAGTGAAGTTGCAACATACTTCTGGGATACAGAAGACAAATGTTGATATAGA
Source organism: Phoebastria nigripes (assembly GCA_035582835.1). Lineage (NCBI taxonomy): Eukaryota > Metazoa > Chordata > Aves > Procellariiformes > Diomedeidae > Phoebastria > Phoebastria nigripes. The sequence continues at coordinate 184,941 of JAYKAV010002978.1, forward strand.
AGATCACATCCCTTTAGGTTGCAAAGGCTTATAAATATAAGTTCATCACTTCCTGGGCAAGTACTTTAATTAGTATTATTACCAGTTTTAATTGCTTTTGCAATTATGCAAGACATTGGCAACGCCATCTCCTTAGAACACAGTCACAAAAGAAGAAAGTCTCTCATTTTCAGATACACAACTAAACACCTAATCCCAGGAAAGGGTCCAAATAAAAGCTCAACATTCTCTTGCAAGAGGTTGCAAAAACACTGCACGCCACATCCTTTAGTGTCTCCTGTTGAACTAGGATGTCCTAGCCTTCAAACTGACTCATGTGAATTCAATGTAGATACCTACTTGGCTCACTTATGGGGGAATAGGGAATATACATATTTAAATCCATCTTTTGAATTATTGTTTTCAAGTCAGGTACCTGAATAGCACAGTAAACAAGTTCACTTCTGGATATGGTCCAAAGAGCTGGCCTGAACACAGTTTCACTACCTGCAGTCCCAACATAAACTAGCTTATGCTGAATATAAACTAAGACATTATTTCAAAAGTAATGATAAAAATTCTCATTTTAAAGAGCACAGAGTGGTATTAGATACCACAATCTGGAAAAGCTGAAAGCTCAAAGAAACAGTGGACTGTACAAATTCAGAAGGCATGGGGACAAAGTGGTCTGCAGCTGAAACACATGATGGGTTTTAATGCAAGAACATCAAGAGTGAGGCCAGGTAGTGAGTAGGCAAAAGAAAAAACATGAATAAAACTGCAACAAATTGCTATGAGAAGTGAAAAAGCACAATTTTGAGTCTTTCTTATGCAAGCTGTGTAGGAGAAATTACCACTTTAATTTTTGGTTAAATTATAAGCCAGCCAGATTTATTTATCATGTCCTTGGAGAAACCGGGTGCAACCAGACACACCCCTCCCATACTTGTGAGAACCTGACAGTAGTCAGTGGATAGTCTTAAATCAAGTTTCAATATTTAGTACATTATATAATATTTAGAAGCCCAAATCACTGTCAAACAACATTCTATTTGATTTGTTGGTTTGAATGACCCAGATTAAAAATTGTTGTGTCACGGTATGCAAATTATATCTAAGATCTGTAGGGGTTTACCTGAAAAAAAAACATGTTGCATGATTACTGTAAAAACCAAACTGAATCAAAACAAAACCAACCAACCAATCAAATGAAACAAAACAAAAAAAAGACACAAAACCYTGCAGGTTCTCATAAAACTGTTTCAGAGCATCAAGAACACCTTGCTAAATGAAATTTCCATGCATAAGCAGCATGTTCATTTTTCATACCTCAGTATTTAATTACTCTGTGATAATGGTGCAAACAATGGGAGAGGATAACAGTACTTTCCGCAAGACAAAGACAGCATTTTTCATTAAAAATAAAATGTCCATTCTGCACAGGAAAATGCTGTTTGTTTAACATACAGATTTAATTACCACTAGCAATTTTTAACATTGATCATAAATGGATCTAACAGTTGGTTTATAGAACATGGAATGACGCATTAAAATGAGCAAGATGCACCTGCAAATCTGTTAGTTTAATTTTTTTGACTTATCACCCTTTTCCTGTTGCTTCTTTAATTTTTAGCAGTACTGAGCATGATATTTTATCTGCTTTGCCACTGGCACTTACTCAGAGCAGGAATGGAATTCAAACAGCCTCATCTTCCTATTGCTGGCACTAACAACATGTRTTTACCTACATGTGTTTTGATGATCTTCAACAATAACAATAATATTACATTTATTTTATCTTCAGAGCTTGCCTGCTTTCCTGGTTCTTCAGTTGAAAGTTTATTTTTTCATTCTGCATCTTTAATTTTATAGCCAGTCATTTTCATGTCTGCAAATATTGTTTTTCTTCAGCATTTTTAGTTGATCAGTATTACGATGTTGTGCGATTTACTTCTTTTTTATTGCTTGTATTGCATCCCCTAGAACCTCTCACCTTAGCTCTCTGGTTATGGCATCCTACTGTGTTTTCAGCCCTTTGCTATTTAAAATACACTGGCTGATGCCTGGTACTGTGTCTGAAAACTTTCCCTACTTTGGAACAAGTTGTAAGACCAACTTTATAGTAACAATAAAATTTGTTTATTTTTCTTTTAATTACAATATATGTTTTTCTCTCTGAACAGATTTGTTGAATATAATTAAAATAAAGAGCAATCTAACTCCAAGCAAACTGCAAGCTCATTTATATTTTAGTGTTATTTGCTGTTTCTTTGAAGGGAGTGGGGGAAGGAAAAAAGAAGCAGGGTAATTAGCAGGGGGGAGTGAGAGGAATAACTGACTAAGATATAAAAGACAATGAAGACAATTAAGTTGTTAACAACAAATCACCCACCTATCAACCTACTAGGTCTATTTCTCCAGTACTTACTAATTAAAAACAAAAACCAAAACAAACCAACCAACCCAACAAAAAACCCCAACAGACTGGTTTTATCGAACCTGACTTCAAAAATAACAAAAGCTACTGGATCAGAGAATGTGGTATCAAAATATATTCCATAAAATGTTTAAACCGGAGGTCTAATGTGTTTTACAGGATCAGAAGACATTGGCAGTGGGAGCAGATAGAAGGGATCAAGAGGTAAAGGATAAGAGGGTCTGAAAGGGGCTGGGGTGTCCTCCTGTGAGAGTGGTGGTGGCTCCATGCCTTGACCTCAGCAAATGAAAAGAGGATGCTGCCTGCCAAGCTGTGGACAGGCAGCTCCTCTTAGAGGAGAGCTGGAAAAGGGTGTGGGGATCAGATTTCTCTCAAGGCACGTAATAATTTGTGGTTCAGGAAATGGATATCATTTCTCCAACCGGTTTGACTGAACTGCCCCAGTTCAAACTGCTCTGCCCAGGTAACCTTTCTTTATGCAGCATATTCTTTATGGCACTCACTAGTTTCTATCATCTGTTTAGTGAAATTTGCTTTGTCTTTAATTTTGATTTTATTATCAAAGCTATTATACAGGCTTCTTTTGAACAGAACTGAACAAATGATGAGTTATAGCTCTCTATTAAAAGCACTACAGATTAGTTCTCACAAAGACAGGTTCCAAGCTCAAAATAACTACATCAGAAACAAGATGAAAGCTGGCAAGATGCAAAGTCACCTTGGGAAACAATCCAAAAAAGTTATTCTTTAGCACCCTTTTATTTCACAATAACCAATTTATATACTCATAAATTATAACTGTACATGATACATATACATGACTGACAAGCTGGGGCACAGATCTGCTGAAAAGGGCATGGGGGTCCTAGCATACGGCAGGCTGAACATGAGCCAGCAGTGTGCTTTCGCAGAGAAGGCAGCCAACAGTATCCCAGGCTGCATTAAAAGAAGTGCAGCACTCCTCACTCAGCAAATCTAGATACTGCCTACAGTTTTGGGCCCACCAACACAGCAAAGACACACAGGCAAACTGGAGCTCAGTGGGGAGCCCCCAAGGTGGAGSGGGCTGGAGCACTTGCCCTGTGAGGAGCACCTGGGTGAGCTGGAGTGGGTCAGCCTGGAGAAGGGGCAGATTTGGGGCATCTAACAGATCTCCAGCACCTACGAGGGGTCATCAAGGAGATAGAGCTGGGCTTCTGGGAGGGTCAGAGTCAACAGGCACTACATGTTGCAGCAAGAGAGGTTCAGGCTGGGTATAAGGAGAAACTTTTATCTGTGAGGCAGTAGAGCAGGTTGTCCCAACAGGCTGTGCCACCTCTGTCCTTGGAGGGTTTCAAGGCCCAACTGGACCAAGTCCTGAGCAGCCTGGTCTGATCCCAAGGACTAGCCCTGTTTTGGGCAAGGCGCTGCACAAGAGAACTCCTGAGGCCCCTCCCAGCCTCATTTATCCTGTTCTGTGATTCTCTCTAAACATGTACTGGTTTTGGCTGGGATAGAGTTAACTTTTCTTCACAGTAGGTCGTATGGTGCTGTGTTTTGGATTTGTGACCAAAAACTGTTGATAACACAGGGATGTTTTCATTATTGCTGAGCAGTGCTTACACAGAGTCAAGGCCTTTTCTGTTTCTCACACCACCCCACCAGCGAGTGGGCTGGGGGTGCACAAGGAGTTGGGAGGGGACACGGCCAGGACAGCTGACCCAAAGTGACCAAAGGGATATTCCATAGCATATGACGTCATGCTCAGTATATAAAGCTGGGGGAAGAAGAAGGAAGGGGTGACGTTCGGAATGATGGCGTTTGTCTTCCCAAGTAACCGTTAAGCGTGATGGAGCCCTGCTTTCCTGGAGATGGCTGAACACCTGCCTGCCGATGGGAAGTAGTGAATGTATTCCTTGTTTTGCTTYGCTTGCATGAGCAGCTCTTGCATTATCTATTAAACTGTCTTTATCTCAACCCATGAGTTTTCTAATTTTTACCCTTCTTATTTTCTCCCCCATCCCACCGGTGGGGAGTGAACGAGTGGCTGGGTGGGGCTGAGCTGCCCAATGAATTCAGTGTATGAGCTGCTGTACAATAAATTAAAAGTATTATATTCTATTGCTTACCCTAATTTCATTAATGAGTCTTCATGAGCTCTTCCTCATTAACTAGCTTTTCTCCAATATCTTCTGATTAAAAAGATCTATTCTTATTTCATCTAAATAAGGGCTTTATAAAACTGTGTATATGAGGAATATCATGTTATTTTGCCTACTCAGAACAGTGTCTGGTCTCAATCACATTCAAAGCCTGCAACTTTCTAAGGTTTCTTATCCACTCCTGCATTGAAAGGACTTTTTCCCCATAAAATTTAGTTCTATTCTTTAGGCTTTACAGTTTCTCTAGAGTTTTATCTTTTACTTTCCTATTGATGTCAGTCAGAAACACCACTATATACAGGCAACCTGAGCCAGGAGAAAGGCAAGGGATAACTTGATCCTTATCTAGAAGTACCTGTACAGAAAACAAAATTTGGACAATGGAGGGTATTTATTTTGGTAGTTAAAGATATAATATAATGTACTAGGATTTACAGTCAAAGTTTGACTACATTTAACATTTATAGGCAATTTTTATTATCAACGTAATTAACCACTGGAACTAAATACAAAATATTGTGGTAGTTTTACTGGATGTTTTTTTCCTTCAAACGAAGGATGATTTTTTTTTTTTTTTAAATATATAAAATAGGTCCTAGTTTACGCAGTATTTAATTAGGGAAGTCTAGTATTTTGTGTTATGCTGGAGGCTTTACAATCTGGGAAGCTATGTGTCTCGAACTAAATTTTGTTCTTTAATTGTAGTAACTCCTCATAGCAAGTCTATAAGTCCTTAGCCATGTCCCTGGGGAGATACAAGCATCTGTACATCTGTGGCCCATTGTCTTTTAAACAGAAAATAAACTGCACTTTTACAGACACTTGCCATGGTCAGTGAAAAAGTGCCTTTCTATGTATCGTTCTTCAAACTCATTCAGAGGTTTGACAAGACAGCTGATTATTTGCAGTCAAGGGACAAATTCCTATTAAGTTAATGAACTAGATTAGTTTTTTCCCCTGTTGTCCTGATTTTGGCTGGGATGGAGTTGATTTTCTTCCTAGTGGTTGGTACAGTGGTATGTTTTGGATTTATATGAGAATAAAGTTGATAACACACTGATGTTTTRGTTGTTGCTAAGTAGTGTTTACACTTGTCAAGGACTTTTCAGCTTCCCATGCTCTGCCAGGTGCACAAGAAGCTGGGAGGGAGCATAGCCAGGACAGCTAACCCAACTGGAATGGGGCATTCCATACCATATGACGTCATGCTCAGTATATAAAGCTGGGGGAAAGAAGAAGGAAGGGGGGACGTTCGGAGTGATGGYGTTTGTCTTCCCAAGTAACCATTACGCGTGATGGAGCCCTGCTTTTCTGGAGGTAGCTGAACACCTGCCTGCCGATGGGAAGTAGTGAATGAATTCCTTGTTTTGCTTTGCTTGCATGTGTGGCTTTTGCTTTCCCTATTAAACTGTCTTTATCTCAACCCACGAGTTTTCTCACTTTTACCCTTCTGATTCTCTCCCCCATCCCACCAGTGGGGAGTGAGCGAGCGGCTGYGTGGTGCTTAGTTGCCGGCTGGGGTTAAACCACGACAGTTATTTAGCAGTTGTATTACATGACTAAATGTGTTTGCTTTTGGATTACAAGTTTTAGACATTTTCCTCTTGGACTATACTTCAGCTATTCATGACCAGCTTTTCTTGTTACATTGCTCACTGAGATTTCAGTTTGTTTTCTTTTCTTATGCTAGGTAATGAAATAAGTTTTTACCTTCACATCATTTCTGAGATAGACTTCCATGTTTGCAGTGGAACATAGTTGTGGTTTTGGTGGGKTTTTTTTGTATGATTGAACATAGGTTTCCCTATGCTCTCCTCTAACTTCCTCTATTGTGTCTTCCCAGRCTACACCATTCAGTTGTTATCGCTTTGTGATTTGTGAAAACCTTGCAGTGGAAGCATTTGTCACTTTGTTGATTGTCATATCAATGCCAACAACTACAACAACCAAGGCTTTAAACTATTGAGATGCAAGGAAATATATTTGCTATGTACTTGAAGTACAGCAGTAGAGCACAAAGCCTTTGGAAAGCACAGGTTTTGCAAAGCTACGCATGTTAATTGGCTGCATTACTTTGAATCACAAACTACATCACCAATTCTTGCAAGCTCATAGTAACCAGAAACAGTTGGCTGAACTATAGGAAAGGGACTATACATTTTAAGYTTACCCCCAAAACTATTGTATTTTCAACAAATATTAATAAAATTTGTTTGTTTTAACATGATTTATCTAACATATTTGGAAGTTATAAAATGTTATGCCACTCTGCAGAGCGCAACATGTTGCCTAAGGCTACCTCACTGAAACGTGCCCTCCTCTCATCCCAAACATTTACAGATGCCAGAAGTTCACCCACAGGGAAGTCATCTGATTTGCAGTCTCTAATACAGCACGGCAAAACTGAGATAGTGGTCATGTGTGACGATTCTCCCCCACAGTTACTCACCAAATGTTCATAATAGAGCAAACTCAACAGTGAGAGGCAGTGTATTCTGCTGCAGATGCTACTATTTTTGAGACACTCAGCACATTTCAAGTTGCTTTAACATTCACTACCAATCTCTGCTATAATGTGATCCTTATACGATGCTTGTAGCACTCATATAGCTTGTTAAGGTGCTATTGGCAATCTAGGCACTCTTGTCAGATGACACTAGCATTTCCTAGCTGATAGACAAAGACCCATCACATCTGTAGTCTTAGCATCTTTCCTTTTCCTCAGTCCTTTAAAGACATTTCCTCATCATAGAATAATTTCTCTGATTACAGTACTCAGAGGATGAGTCCTACTCATCAGCTTCACTCCTTTTTAACAGAATTGTTAAGCCTCCAGTTACATTTATGACTGATATCCAGATTTTAGATGTTCAAACTAAAGTGCAGAGTCTATGAAGAAAAATGATCTGATAGCTGTACAATAAAACCTTGTCCCAGTTTTCATGTTATTGTTGATACTGATGGTTTGATTAACTTGTTTCATTTGACAGCTCATCAGCATTTGCTGAGTTATTACCCTGCTGTTTTACACCAGGGGCTTTAAAAGCCCACTGTAAAGACATTGAAAAAAATGTAGCACCCAGCTATCAGCCATTAGTCACAGCAATAGATGTGGAATTTCAAGTAATGATATGCCTGGCCCTCCTGGAAATTCTGGGTACATTAACTTATTTGTTAACAACTCTCCTCACAAAAGGGAAAAGGAAGAACTACTCCTGAGTATCTTGATTAAGTACTTGACTTCCTTTTTCATGTTGAAGAGGCAGTGGCATAATAAAATTTATGGTTCTCTTCCCCTTAAGAATCAGAAATTGAGAGCCCTTGCTGCAGAAGTACTATCAACATGTGAAAGGAAGTTTACTACTCTCCTAGCTCTTTAATCCTAACAGTTGCTCAAATAATCTGAACCAGACACAAGCATTACTGCAGAGAATGAGGGAGCTCTAGTGAATAATTGTGCACAGTGATGACATCAACAAAATAAGCTTTGCAATTTTCCACGGAAGCTTGCATTCCCTAAGCACCAGTGGTCTCTTYGAGAACAATACCAATCCATCACACCAACATCTCTGCAAGTGCAGCTTTGGATTTTCTCTCTCATGGCCATTTTGAATTTATGTCCCTGCTCCTGAGATGCTACAAAGCCACAGAGCATAAAATTCTGACATAGAAGAAATGTAGCCGACTTGGGTTACCCAGCATGTGTTCAATGTTCATGAAGGATGCTTATAGGTAACCACCAAAGAGAGAAGGAGTATGAAAGGAGGAGACATGAGTGTGAAACATATCGGGGCAAGCGGTGGGATGCCAACAGGAAGCATGCAGTGTCACGGTGTTGCTGTGTATGACCAGTGGTGTTTGTAGAGAAGGGAGGCACCCATTACGGGCTGTTTAGGCTAAGGAATGAAGGCAACAAAGGGAGAGATCAAGGGAGTTTGGGGAGGAACAAGTGTGGGAAAATAGAGGGAAAAGGGATAAAAGGAGCCGGTGGGGTGTGAGCAGAGGCAGGTCAGTCCACTTGCCTGGCCGTGCCTGTGCCAGCCAGCGCAACCTCTCCTGTCTCTTCATTAAACTCCATTTTGGATGGTTTTCCTCGGCAAGGGCTCCCTGTCCCATGTGCTCGGGTGTGGGAGGGCTGAGAGCCCACCATGCCGTGGGGCTGGGGCTGTGGGACAGGGGCCGGCACCAGAGAGACCCGGGACATGCAGGGTGTGGGTGCCTGTGTGGGGGTGCACTTTTGTGTGTGTGTGTGTAAGGGGGGGCTGTGCCAGCAGCTGGAGTGGGACCGCAGCTGGGTAAGCTTGTATGTACAGGTGTCAGTGACTTGGGATACCAGCTACTGGGCAGACTGAGTGTCTTAAGTCCAGCTACTGGAGAGACCCATATTGTATATGTGTATATCCATGCATTTATTTTCCCCTAACAGACCTTCATCCTGATCAGCCAGTGAGGGGAACAGGAAGAGATCTTTGGTGTGTTCATGTCTGTGTAAGCGTGCCTGCCCATGTTGCTCTCTGTGGCTGGCTGTGCATCCATGTATATGTGCTGCATTGCGTGTGCACGTGTGCCTGCTGGCAATACACGCTCAGCGTTGGGACCCTGGGTGCTGGCAATACATGCTTAGCCCCACTGCTGGCGGGACCCAGGGGCACGTAGCTGTGGCATCCTCTCCCCTGTCACGCTACCTGATTTGGTAACTTGTAACAAAAATAGTTTGAGAATGTTTTTCAGTCACTAATTTCACAGTTTAACCAATAGGAAAAACAGGCAGTTCTCAGTGTTTTACAGCTGATTACTGAAAATTGAACCAAGTCACACCTACATGTGTTACAGTCATGGTTAAGATGCCTGATCTAAATACAGTTTTAGATCTCATAGTTGAGTGGTTTTCACCCCTACACACAAGCAATGATTTTTTTCTCCATTCATCCAGCTGAAGATGCTAGAAAAATTATACCTCTGCTTCCTTGGGTATTGAGTACATATTTTACTTGTTTACCCAGGGGATTTCTGAATATTTCTTCCATTTCCATTGTCAAATGAAACAAGCACAAATGAAATTGCCAAAATTCATGAGGCTTAGCCATAGAAATAAAGCAGGACTAGCTAGAGAAATTGAAAAATCTACCAGGGTCACCAAAACAAAGAGGCCTCAAGTGTAATTCAGCAAAAGTGCAGCTGATAGTGAAGGGGGTTTTTTGGTATGCCACGTTGTAAAGGTGGCCAGAACATCAATCCTGTAAAAGATAAATATACTGGTGATTGAATGTAAAAAATAATGTACTGGTGGTTGAGAGTTGTTTCACCATGAAAGCATGGTGAAACAACTCTCATTCAACCAACAGTACATTATTTTTGGATGTTAATAGGTACTATTGAGAATTAATTCCCAATGGCACTGCCTCAGTGGAACCTCTGCACTGGTTAGAGGAAAAGCAGATTAAATGGCTAGGGAAGGAGAGGCACACAAATGCTCTAAATGACTTCAGCTGCAAGTACAGCCTAGGACAGGCGTGGAAGTTTAGACTTGAAATTAAGGCTTTATTCCTATTGACCAATGTGGAATGTAAGTTTTCTCAGTGTGGGAGATCACACATTGATCATCAAACATTTTGCATTTCTGAGTGGTCCAAACCAGACTGTGTAGCATAACACCCACACAGCCATGCAGTTTTTGCTATGAAATAAAAGGTGGAGAGGAGTGAACCGGTACTTTGAATCACTACTCTCACACACAGATGTGCCTGCAAACTAATGTTTTATAATGGCTCCAGTTATTGCATTCAAGAAAAGACATACTGGATTTGACAGCCACACAACTTCACCCACACATCTGGAAGCACTTGAAGCATGCGTTACTCAGCTGTCCCACGCTCAGCTCACTGTAGAATTGCTTTCCATCACCTGCACTTGAATATTTTCATAGCAGTTGAATGCTTACTTTGTTTTCAGACTGTGCTGGGAAATGCAGTTCACTCACACAATTCTTGTCAACAACACAGGATGCTCGTAAGCACGCTTCTGATGAGTCACTTCTATAAATTTATTCCTTTGTTGCAGTATATTTGTGACCTTACTAAACTGAAGGAACATTCCATGGTGAAAGAGTTAAAAGCTCATGGTACTGTATTCTACTTAAAATAGATGACAGATCAGCTGGTAAAACAAGGGCTTGGGAAAACTTTAAACAAAAATTTAAAATCCATGAAAGAGGCTGTAGTGTTAGAAACTCTCATGAAGGAACCACATGAAAATGAAACACCTAATTTAAAGACTGGGAAAAAGACAAAATAATTAAAACATCTCCTTGTATGTTTGAAGATGATAGCCGAGGAAAGTAAAAAGACCTGGTAAAGATGCTCCTTAGGTAAAATACAAACAATGCTTGAGTTACTGCTATTTGAAGGAAATAAGATTCCTATATAGATAGTATCAACTCAGTTTAGAAAGGAAATGTGGTACTATGCTGATGACACCTTCACTGGTGTGAAGGAAAAGACTTTTCAAAAGCTTTCTGGCCTGGGCTTCTGGCTTGAAAAGTATATGTGCAAAGGTATACCTGAATGGTTCTCCAAGCAAACCATCAAGTTTAAAGAAAAAGTCCCCTCAGGTTCTCAGAGATATGAAGAATGACGGAATGCGTTCAAATTTATTTTGTGGGTCCATTGGTAAAAAACCCTAAAGGAAATTAATTTTGACTTGTAATTGTAGGTTCTCTCCCCCAGTACTCTGAAGTAACGTAGAAACATTTCTTTTGCAGTGGACAGCTGAGCAATCCACAGTTGCAGTCGTGGTGGAAAAAACTTTTTTCTCTCTAGATGATAGTCCCAGCTGAGATTGAATTTGACAGCTGTTCTGAGAATATTCAAAGATGTTAAGATTTCAACAACAAAAAATACATTTCTTATGAACTCCACCAACAGGCATAGTAGAACAAATGAAACAGATGATTAAAACAATACCGAGGAAGTTACCAGACGACAAAGGAATAATTGGGATTTGATAATTCCCTTAGTTCCAACAGTTCTTCAAACCTCCCTAGCTACTAACAGAAACTCCCTTTGAGGTAATGGTAGGCTGAAGTATACACATGCCAGAACATCTGATGTGGAATACTAGTGCTCTCAGATACAGGGGATAAATCATTATGCAAACATTATGTAAATTTCTGAATCAGGTACATTTTTAAGTAGCTACTAAATTACAGAAATCAAAAACTAGAGCAAAAGCTTGTTTTGACAAATTTCAGAGAGAGAATACCTGGGAGGGTGGATATCTGGGAACGCAATTAGCCTATGCAAATCCTGAACATAGGCTGTGTCACAAATGCAATGGGCTGTAACCAAACTACAGGCAAGGTCAACTCTTTTGCAAATTAAAGTTACTGGAGAGAAGAAAGCAATAGATAAATTTTACCATTCAAGTCAGCTGAAATTGTGCAAGCAAGGAAATTTTTCAGAACTGTGCAGACCCATCTGTGGTGTATTCATGCAAAGATTGAACTGGGAAGAAAGGTTAATTTTTGCCTCTTCCTTCTCAGTGATTTTTAGAGAGTTGATTTTGTCTCCGTAGCAGTTCTTGCAAAAATGAAGACTAAAATTTAGAATTACTGCAATGATCACAATCCATAAGAAGAAAAAGAATAGAAGTTTTTAATTCATAATGATACTATTTTGGGAGTGCACTTTTTAATTAAATTTATAGCATTAAAGGCTTAAGTTCCATTATAAAGGTGATTTAAGGTAAGAAACCCATGTTGACCCCAAGATATGAGCTGAGAACAAAAGAAGGCCAAATCTTCGATCCAGAGAAACCAAAGTATTCCAGAGAATTGACTTTAAAATAACTCTACTGAAAATATTTGTCATAGAATTCTAGGAATTATTGACAGTGATGTAACTGTCTGAAAAAATTACAGAAGTAGTATAACCTTGGAAACATAATAGAAATAAAAGAGTCTGAAGACTGAAATTCTCCTAGTTTTCAAGATGTTAAGAAATGTTAATAAGTGGCTGGCCTTTTAGGTCTAACTCCTCAAGATTCAGCTGCTGAGTTGGAAGGGTGTGAAGGTCTCGTTGCCACTGCAGCTGGGAACCTCAGTCTGAGTTCAGTGCCAGAATATTTTTCCAGGGAAGAGCTCATCTCTACTGTGTAATTGCTAACAAAAACCTGAATTAATAGCTATACTACAAGCAGATGTACTTAATTTACTGCCATGTTTCTGGGCAGCCCATGGTTAACCCTTACACTAATGTACAGGTTTTGTTGTTACCTAAGCCACTCTGATCTTGTTCTGTGGTCAGCTCTCACTATCATTCCTTCTCCTGTTTCTTGCCTACAACCTGATCCTTGATTCCTCTTCTATGCAATCTCTTTAGTTTGGATCATAAGCACAAAGAAAACTTATCCTGAAGAGTACCAATTAGAAGTTCCAAGAACTGAATATATACACAGGACTGGGAGACATTAATCATGTTCTTATGGAAGAAGACTATCTGTAGTACTTTCTATGACTGAAGGAATTACAGGGCCAACTACAAAAACAGTTTGAAATGTTATGGTATCCTCTTCAAAGAGGCACTTGAACCTGTAAATATAATTTTCTGGGTGACTCCTGGAATAGCCCAATTTGCATTTGAAGTGACAGTGCCTACCTGTGGTCTGCAAGAAGACAAGGGCAGGAGAAAACCAAAGAATCTCTGCCATCATCACTTGTAATGTGCCCCACAAAAATAAGTGCATTACTTCAACAGGAAAAGTAATATGTAATGGAAACAAACAGTGATGGTTACTAAAGTTTTCGTAATTTTTTAAAGGTTGAGCTCTGTCTCACGTTCCTTCCAGTTTTCAACTTGTTTCCTATAAACCTAACAAAGAGAAAAGGACCAGCTTAAAATGGAAAAATGCTAGTTTAAATGGAAAGAGCTTAGCTCTTCTGGAAAGAAAAAAAAAACCCACCAAAAAAGGTAAAAACCTTAAAGCAGTCTATTAACTGGAATAAGACAAGAAATCCCGGAAAGTTGCAGACCTGAAATGTGGTACAAAACAGTGTTTATTTTGACTGGACAAAATTAAATCATTAGCATAAGCATAAAATGTTGGCATTAGACTTTAACTTAACTATGAAGGTGTTAATAAAATTGTAATGAGTAATAATATAGTATTGTGTGAGCGACTGGCACCCTAACCATTCAATGCGTTAATATGAAATTCAGTATTCTAAGCTAGAAGAGTGTTAAAGAATAGCTTTTTATAAGTTTCCCAAGGTGACGTTGACTCCTGCTTGCTGCTCACCTTGTTTCCAACAGGTGATCTGATCACTGTTGTAGTGATCACTTATCTGTGTTATATAATTTTGATTCTTTTAACAGAAAAATGAAGTATGGTAGCTCATAACTTGACTTTTTCAAAACACTTCAAAACACATTTTAACTTTGATAACTTTGCCTGTGAATGTTTAGAGAGATGAATCTAACAACAAAGAAGCCAAGAAAAGAAATACTTTGAACTTTATTAAATGGAAAACTACAGGGATTTGTCTCCATGAGATGTACTCCCCAACCTTCTAAGTAGTCTCTTCTCTGTTTTTGGATTCTTCCTGAGTGATCACAATTCTCCTGGAAGTGTTGAAATGAGACAAGGGGTTAGACCTTCCATTCATGGGGACACCAGCACAAAGTCAGCAGTAAGTAATCTCAATTTTTCCCCACTAGTCTCTCTTGTGCTTATGTGTGCAGAGTTATCCATCATGCAGCCTAAAGCCCTGTTCAGAGTCACTGCTCCCCAGATGATCTCCTCCATGCTCTAAGCACACTCTAGTCTTTGACTGAAGATATATGACTTCTTTTGCCTGTATTAGAGCAAATACTATTTGCTTGTAACCCACTTACCAAGTGAGCCGTGTCCTTCCTTGAGAGGAATGTTTGACCTGCTACACTCATTTGAAATCTAGCTTCTGCAAAATGAGTTGCATTTAATCATGATGCCAACAAGCAGTAGGAAACTGATGACACACTTTGTTTCCTAGGATCTTGTGCAGCTGGATATAAGTTCATTCAAAGTCAACAAGCCTTGAATAAAAAGGATGAGAAATTCTTCATTTAAATGAACTCTGCTTCATATTTACTTGCCTTTTTGGTCTTTGTGAACTCCTGAGCCTCAAGAATAATGCTGTAAACCTGTGTGCACTTAGTATTATTACCACTCGTGAACCATAGGCATGTTCCTCACATACTCCCCTTAGCTTTCCCACAATTACAAAAATGGTTGTCAGTCAGCTCCTGATCAAAGCTGATTGAAGGAAAAAAAAAAAAATCATAAAATTTTAAAATGTTTAATTTAGAGATAACTGCACATTTTTCAGATGAGTGAGAAGCCTTTGACTGCAGAGTAATTTGTTTATTTAGTTAAGCTGGCATTGTTATGCAGGTGCATTAGATGGGATATAACTACAGCAGTTCAGTGTCTTAGTCTGTGTATTTTAGCAGTCCRTGCACATCTCTTTCTGCCTGACAGTGTTGCAGTGTCTGCTTAGATGAAGTAGGYGCTCACTATTCCTTGTTCCTTTCTTCTTTTTGGCAGAGCGCTCCTTCTTGAAATCTCTATGTTCTTGTGGGTTCTTTTGTTGTTTTGGTTTTGGTTTATTTTGTTGTTTTCTCTGTAGTTCTTAAGGCCTGGAAACATGTTTTATCAATTGAAAATAAAACTAAATAAATGGGTTTCTTCCTTTGATATGGTAAGAAAGGACTAACCCAAGCTCAATATATTGGAGTGACATCTTTGTTCTTGGGTAGCATAGGAGTGCAGTGTATTTCTTTGTTATACAAGTAATCAGCTAGATAAGGTGAATTTCACACAATACTGTTCCCCATTCCATCCTGGCTTGAGACAAATTCCAGTTACTTTTCTTATTGTAGTGGTCAAAGGAAGCATTATGTATGTGCAATGATATAAAATAATCATGGAAGGAATCAAAACCCATTATTTTTCACAAAATCAAAAAGCAGAGGAAACTCAGAAATAACAGATGCCAGAAAGCAACTTGTCTGTGCAGTCTGCATTCAGCTCTCTTTATTGCATCCCTGTCATATTTGCACAGTCACATTTACACAGGATCTGCCTCATGCAGGGCCCGGAAAGGGTAGCGCTCACTAATAAGCAGCTATTCACATTCCTGTTTCTTCCTGATTGTTCCATGTGTTTTCTCAAGTCTTAGTTACTGATTACCATTAAAACCTGTATAATATTAGTCCTTGGCCCTTTGCTTAAGACCTTTTTCTTATAGTGCCCAGAACTAGTGTATTTAATTGTTTCATAGAATGAGTTTTTATTATATAAAATGATAGAAAAATATACAACATGTTCTGTATTCAAACCATTAATTAATTCTAATTATCTTCATTTGCACATTAACTTTTTGCCTTAGTAAAACTTGGTGTCCAAGCTGAGATAGGATACATGTCAAATATTGATGATAGGTTCCATTTAAGATGCTCTAGGGTATCTTGACTGGTCTTCAGATGCTGTTTCATAGTGGGAGCAAGTCTCATATAGGTCCTATGTCCTGTCTACTAGCCCACTGTGGATTTCTTGGGTATCTTATGGCACCACAGATGCCATAGACACCAATGTTTAAGCAAATGGTGTCGAACACCTAGTCAATATATTCACTTCAGTCTTAAAACTATTCAGCGTATCCCAATGTTGACACTGGCAAAAATATCTTCCTTCCAGAAATAAGTATTTCTGTACCAAGCCTATATAATACACTAGAGACGCTCTATCAATGAATTAAATTCAGTGCTGGACACACACACACATGTCATGTCATCACGTGATACAATTGTTGGAAATTTCCCTATGATTTTTTGCCCCATAGATGATTCTTTCTGTTCCTTCCAGTCTATATCTTCCTTCCATCCAGTCTGGGCGCAACTTCAGTATCTTCTCCATTACAATTTCCAACCTCATTATCATCATATGACCAGTTTTGCTTTCTGTTTCTCACACTTTTTCATCTCAGTCCTTGGCTCTTTGCCCCTCCTATACCAATTTCCTATAACTGACACATCATTCTTAATCCAATCTCTGTCTCTGATGTCATTCCCATTTTCTCAGTTCTCTTCCCACTCAAATCCATTTTCTCTTTCCTGGTGTTCCACCTGACCTTACCTCCAAATATCCCTTTTTCTCACTACCTTCTAGTATTAGACTGATTTCTAGATTCCTCTTTAATCTCTCTGTCTTTCTTCAGATTTCCACAAGTCTTTTATTAAACCCTGTCCTCAGTTATTGCCAGTTTTGCTGTCATCTTTTCTCTTTGTTCTTCATCATCTCTAACTTGATCCTCTTTCAAATTACCTTTGCTTTTATCTGCCCTAATTCCCAGTGTTTTCACTGAGCCTTTCCTAATTCTCTTCCCAGTACGTATGTTCTTTCCTCAGGAAACTTACAATCAACCTGCCTCCATCAACTATATGTTCTTTGTCCAACTGCTCTCAGCATTTCAGCAACCTCTTTTATGTTTTCATGCTGAGTACTGTCTCCACTTTTCTATTGGTTTATTTGGTTTCTGACCTGCATCTTGTCATCTTGTTATTCAAATCAATAGCCTTTTCTTCCTCATATGCTGATGACAGAATGATGGCTGCTGTGAAAACATGGTAGGAACTTTACTTTTAGTTGTTTTGTCTGCAGCTGGATTCCAGATCTTTAAGACCAGAGCACAAAAAGCTGTACTTAGACAAAAGGTGAAACCTACACAGTGTGAATGAACTCTTTCAAATGTATGAACGAGATTAAACAAACCTTTATTAAGCACAAGAAATCTGATTTTTCAAGACACTGTAAATTAGCCTTTGTGTAGGTTTCCATAGATTTACAGTAACATAAATTAACTCCCCTGAGACAAAAGTCAAGCTCTTTTTCTGAAGACAAGGAACTTGAGGACAGGAGTGTCCTGCATAATATAATTTCTGTGCAGCAAAATTTGAGAACTAATAGGACTCCAGATTTTTATAAAAGCAATTTTACCAGACTAAGACTATTCTGTACAAAGCTAAAAATGTAAACATTTTCTACACCTGAGACTTTGTGCAATACAGTAAGCCTGATGCAGGATGCGGAAATCTAACATCATTCAGAATACAGAAGAATCTTTCTGACTCTCATTAAACACTATGGCCCAACACCATTTCAGTTATGACTTATTTCACATGCTATAGACACAATGGAAAATTTAAACTTGGTCACAGTTCAGATGGCAGAATATCAAGGAGAATTCTTAATCAATGGGAAGAGTTGTAGTGACTAGGCTGATCAAAATTTTATTTGTATGCCCTTATCCAAAGTTCATTGACTTTGTTAAGAGTCTATTGACTTCTGTGCCCTTTAAAAGGGGTTAAGTGCCTCTTTCTGAGAGATTACTACAGGATATTGAGATCCCTCATGGTAAACTGTTCGATCTTTCCTTGAACAGAGCATTGTTCTGTTTGATATATAACATTTCAACTGAAAATGAAAATCTCAACACCTAAAATATAGCAGCATTATTTTAAAGCAAAAGCATTATTCAGATTAATTCATTAATGTGAGAGCTAAATTTTAATTTGTGCATGGGTATTTTGAAAGAACTTGGTCAATGTTAATATCTGTCAATTTCAGCTAGGTGAATTGTTTCTGAATTCCACATTTTCACCTGGGAGCTTTTTAATGATTGTCATATTACACATGAGAGCTCATTTCAAGATGAACTGATTACATTTCTATTTAACTATTATGTTCAAGACTGTACAGACATGGCTCAGCTAGCTGAAATAAATTTGTACGTATAGGGCTATATAGAAATTCTGTATAAGCATTCTTCATAAATGGATTTGTATGTTGGCAAGCAGAAGATAAATACAGTTGAGCTAATGGGATCAGTTGCCACAGCTCCCACTGGCCTTCTGACCTTAAGATACAGCTGAGTTAAGAGGCCCTAGCTACTGCCACTCCTCTTCGTCTATATCCCCTACGTCAACAAAATAGATACATATAATCAAAGAGCTCCTGCACCACTGACTGGATATGAAGTATTCTTTTTGTGGTTCCGTGTGATAGACTAAAAGACAAATCCACCATGAAAAAACAATTGAAACACTAAAAAAAGGGCCACAACCTATAAATATAAACATTTAATAATCATATAAAACATTTTTGTAAATGAAATTCAAAACATCTATTTCCTCTGACTTCTTTTTATTTTTATCTTTGCACTTTCAGTAGGCAAGTCAATGAAGAGTTAATCTAATGACAGGGTAGGTAGCGTGCACTACAATAAACAATTTTTCAGGTTGATTAGATACCTGAGAGATAATACTGAGACATTTAGTAATAACAAGTTTCATTCTTCTTATTATATGATTATAATTTTCTTATTGCATCATACATGATAGAATGATAATATTTTAAGGTACTGTAGTTCCAAAGAACCATTTATATATAAAACCGACTGAATTCTTCAGCCTTGATTGAAAATCATCCTTCAGCCCAGAAGTAGAAGATTCTTGAAACTAAATACATACACCTAAATGCTTTCTTTACATTGTGTAACATAAAAGCAAAATTGTCATTTACATAATTCTGATCTTATTTTGGCATGAATGGATGGACTATTGGGTATTGCACTATATGGAATTTTTTTTGAACTGGTGTTGTCATCCTCGTGATGTTGAAAGACTGAAGTTGCTATAGCCTTTCAAAAAGAACATGCAGGGGGACATGCCTCCCATGTGAGAGGCACATGAATTGAGGGTAATATGTGAATTAGAGAGGCTTGAGCTGGTGAGGCACAAAGGAATGAATGTGTAACAGCCAGCACACTTGAGAGCAATTCCTCCAAAATGAAGGGCTGACCTAAGGTCCTGCAGGGGGAGATTTCAGCAAGAAGTGAACGCATTCTGTTCAGAAGCTCCAGCGTGCACTCAAGCAGCACTACTGCTGACATACAGACATAGTGTGCTGGCCGAGAAAGTATTTTCTGCTGTTTGGCATACTAAGCTGGCTTCACCAGTTTACGCATAATGTTCAGCTGATGAGCCATGCTGCATCTGGTTCTTGAGAAATTTTGTCACATGTAACTCCTTGCAGAAATGACCACTTTTAAATGACAATAGTATAAGATTATTTTAAATGTGCAAAAATAATGTTAAAAAAAGTTTATTTTCCATCAGCTAGACACAAAGTGAATCATTCTGGACTAGCACAGTTTAACACTTGGTGTGCTTAGAAACTAGAGAAATAGGAAACTTCAGAAGCATCTATGTAAATCAGCTTACAATTCCAAACTAATCAGTCTTAAACATGAACTTTCTGAATGTGGAGGCTTAAATGAAATTTTCAGTGTTAAACTTGCATGGGTTTTCTTTTTAAATATAGATAAAAGACCACAACTTCTGACAGTCTTTTTTACCTTTTTCCTCAGAGTCTTAATATAGTCTAACTATATCAACCTTTAGTATTTAAATTAAAATTTGAAAAGCAGATAGGTTGCAAGTATGAGTAAATAAATTGTGCAGAAATTAAAAAATGCTACTCATACAGTGTTCACCTACCTAAGCAAAAGTGCAAAAAACCTAAGAGCCTGAAAATGTATGTATGTATTCAGAAATGTTTCCCCTCTAAAGCATAAAGGATAATATCTTGCTAGCTCATCTTTAAACTCATTTTTCACAGCTAGCGCCAGCTTCTATCTATGCACATACAGAGGAATACATGCGCTGAGCCTGAGTTTGTTAGACCATATGAACACTTCTGATAACTGTGCTGTCACTGACGTGCTTGTGAAGGTTTCTAAGTCCACACACACGCATTATAACCATAACATTACAGTCCTGGGTTTTGGCCCATCTGGTAGTAACTTGGCAATTTGTATGCATTTCCATGTAGCTCAAAGGAGTTCACTGAGCAGTAATTAATTTTCTCAACTACAACTTGTGCAAAGCCTAGGTTTGGCAGTTTCAGTTCCTAACTTTCTGACAGTTATATGTCCATGTTCCCATGTTTAAGAAGAGCAACAATGGTCTTACACAAATAAAGGCTTACAAGATGAAGAGGAAAAGCTGAAGATAAAAAAACATGAAATATAGAAAGATACAAATAAAATGAGCTTCTGTGAAGAATTTAGTTCAACTGGAAGCCCATTTGTCATGCAGGGATTTTATCCTCTTACCAGAGGTCAAAAGATTTTCTGTCAGGAATAACTTTTTTGTGATTCTGTTATGGACTTGTTCTGTGACCATGGCCAATTCTTTTGGCCTTACTGACACAATCTCCTCATCAGTACAGTCGGGATAATGTAGCTATCTAGCGGAAATATCCTAAGCATGCATTAATTTATTGCACAATGAATAGAGATAAGAAATGATAACTGGATGCTAAATATTACCCACATCATGTTTAATCTCCATTTGATTGCAACAGTGAACATCTAAGTACTATACTTGGAAGTTCACTACTCTTTCCTTCCTCATTTAAGTCAAATGGTATAGTGAAGGTAAAAGTTCACTCTCGAAGTGGTGTATTAGTTTTGCACACAGGGAAGGCAAGAAGACTGACCTCCACAGCTGTGGTCCGATTGTATTAGAAAGTTAATGCCAGATACACTCTGGAGAAGGGCTGAGAAGCACATGTAATTAACTGCTTGCAACTGGGTTATGGAGGGCTGGGATAACTGAAACAAAGTTCAACCTAAGTGCTTCACACCAGGATATGTGTGGTATCACATCACCCATGTGAAGCATAATGTACCATGAGAATATTCAAACCATAAAATATTCAATATAGTGTCTGAGATGTATAATTGGTACACGTACTGACTACAAGGCATTAGTAAAGACATTTCAGTGTGTGCCTAGTACCTGGGCAAGGTAATTAAGAACTTGAGAAAGGTGTTCAGGACACAAGGCAAAAGTTGGTAACCTGTATGAGAAGAGTCTGTGTGCAGAGTTTTAAAACAAGTAGTGTTTTACAGGATCAAGATTATCATGGAAAATATAGGCAGGGACACAAAAAAACTTTACTAATGAGCATATATCATATAGAAACATCAAGATGTAAGCAGATTGACACATCACATTATGATTAGTATATTTGCTCACTGACTCACCTRAATGGAGCAAGTCACTGTTCAAGTGCTGTCCTCTTCGGTAGCAGAGGAGAAATTTGGTACTTGGTCTTCTTGGTCCTCTCACTCTCTTCTTAAAGTGTGTGTCTGGGTAACAACTATCCTATTTACTTGTCTACTCTCTCTAACTTCCACATGGTCAATGCATGACAGGCAAGATAATTAAATCATCTTAATTTCAGGTTACCCTGGCCTGGTTTTGAATCAAAGCTTTCATATCGACAGCAGTTTCAATTTCATATGAATAATATAAGAAATTAATGTAGCAAAATTCAGTCTGAGATCTTAGAGTAGGGGAAGCTGATATTTATTTACAAAATCTTTAAGTGAGTTGATTTCACCCGATCACACTCATTCTCACATAGATTTTGTTCATTCACATTTTCACACCTACATATTCATGAACATCAGGTTGTACATGTCCAAGTGGTCTGGCCAGGATCAGTTATGTGCATTAAAGAGGGCTGTCTTGGGTTCTTCTTGATTGACAACCATGAACTAGCTTTTTGACAGAAGCTTATATACTYTTTAAAAGTCAACAGGTGTTATGAGGTGGTCCTTTGCTTCAGTATGTTGCTTACTCCAGCCTCCATAAACCTTAGGCAAGGTTGTTGTTCAGAAGGTTTGTTGTTTTTTTTTTTTTCTTTTTCTTTTTTAATACAAGTTTCAAATATACACCTATATATGGCTATAGCTTGTTTTCCTGGTAAGCTAACAGGAAAGCATAAGACACGTGATGTGCTGTAACCTCGCTTTCATCTTTCTCCTGTTTAGGGTGCATGATTTTCTGCTGATGTGTCATTTGTGGTGTGGTCTATTCAAAAAGCAGACCTTCTGGTCTTGATGAAAAAAAAAGTTTTGCTTAGTTTTATTGCTTCTGATGGCATTGCTTAGAACAGCACTGCATTAGAGTGGCTGCTGCCTGCGGAAGTCTAAGTAGATCCATGGCAAGGCTTTGGCAGTGTTACAGCTGGTTCTGGCAGTGTAAGTAGATTGGATATCAAGGGGAATTATATTCATATCTTTTTATTTTTTCAGCTGAATTATTTAGACTCTCATATTAGTGATTATGATTTATAATAATAGCTGGTTTCTATTAGTAATAACAGCTTAATAAATGGAAGATTTTCTAAGACATATTGGTTGTGACCTGTGTCTTCCCCAGCTTGATCCCCAAGGAAAATGGAATTTACAACAGCAGCCATTTGTGGACARTTGAAAATGACTGTGTCTTGAAATACTTCAAATGACAAAATTCTCTAATTGGCTTTTGAACTACAGTAGTCCTGAAATCTGATTGCAGTCTGTGCTACAGAGCAGCTAGTGGCTAATGGGAAAAGAAAGCTCTGGAAAGAGCAGCTAGGAGCTCATTCCTCTGCTAACTTTCTTTTGTAAAAATTGACTTTGTGCTCTTTTTTCACCAAGTCTCTCTATCTATCAAACTTTGAGTGCAAAGCCACAATGTATATACAAATTCAAACCAACAAGTCTGGACCAGTTCCATACAAGAGCACTGGGAATTATCTGGAAAGGTCTTGGAATAAGTCCTGGGCAATATTGGAGATAAACTGATGCAAAATTTAAACCATAATGAATTAAATGGTGAGAGTATAATTATTGGTAGTCAACATGATTTACTGGAATATAAATCTTGTCAAGCAAATCTGATTTCACTGTCAGCCTTGATAAGATTATAGATTTGGTAAATAGAGCTGAAATTACATAAAGTATTTGACTTAATACCATATGACATTCTAATGAAAGGACTGAATCACACAACAAGTAGATCATGAGTTGCCTGAATGACAGGTGAGTTATTACTGAATTTTCTTTTATATGGTGTTCCACAGAGATTCGCACTGGGCATGGTTCTGTTCAACATTTTCATCAATGACTAGGTAATAAATATAAATTGCTACTGATAATGCACTGGAAGGATGTTGCATAAACCATACCTGTGGAATGCTTGAAAAAGCACAGCTGACTGAACTTAATGTCTCAGAGCAAAACAGTAGCAAAAAGTACTAATTGTACTAGTAAATGTGTAAACAGTAGCAGTGGAATTRTAAATACATCTGTGAGATATTGGTTTAGATTTGTGTGATTAGTAYTGTCATTTCATAAGATAAAACTATAAACTTTTTTTTTGGTGGGAAAGGTAATCTTTTAGTTGAATGTGTGATACATTCGAAAAAAAAAAACCCTAACAATAATGACTCCGAAACRTAGTATTCAGTTTTGCTGTCTTTAAAATGGTGTTGAACAGCTAGGCCAAGAAAAGCCACAGACGCTGTTGTCTGCATTAATGTTTAGTTTGCATCAGGAGAGCAGTTTTAAAGTAAGTCTCTCAGTTCCACCCCGTCACTGTGCTTTGGTTCACACCACAGGGCTGTCTCAGAGTGCATGGACAGCGCTGTGTGTGGATGTAGGGGAAGATGTGTGCTGGGAGTGCAGCAAATGTGCCAGATGCTGATGTGCAGACATCCAGCCTAGAGCTTGCTCAGAGTAAAACTCCCCCAAATACATGTAGAGCGGATGTTGGACCCTTATGCAACAATTTATCTACAAATCTAATCCTACGGTCTGTCATAATGCTAATGCAGCCATAGTTAGAAATTACTCAAGGGCTTCTTTCTATTTTATCAGACCTTGTTTTCCTCTCCCCAAACAAAAACACACTGAAAAACCTCCCCCCAAAATGGTCTATTACCCCAAATTTCAAAGCTTTTATTTTCATACCAAAGCAAAAAAAAAAAAAAAAAAATCAGTTGTTACAGGGCAGGAGTATCATTGATTGTGATTAGCTGCTGGACTGAAATGTGGAGTGGAATGTGGAACGTTAAATTTCCTACCTGTAGAAATGAGCGCCTTTTTGGAAGATACACTTTAGAGTTGTGCTTTAGCCATTTACAAATTCTTTGACTCAATATTCCTAAAACTGGTAAATTGGTATATATGTGATTCCAAAGTTTCTGGATAAATGGGTGGCTTGTAAAAAAATAAGAATGTTTCTGTTGGAGTTGTTTTTGTGGAGATAAACCAGCATTTAAGGCTAAGGAGCTTCAAGGTTACACTTTTTGCTGGATATTGCTAGCCTGCAAAATGATTTTTTAACTACCAAAATTATTCTAAAATTCCACATATGTTTACTGAAACCTGTTTGAAAATATGTACTTAACTGAAATCCAGAGCCTGCTTTTTTTTTTTTTTTTAATCTCTTGCCATTACAAGTGGAGTACTATAAAAATGTATTGTTTAAAAGGAATTCAGTAGGTTTGTTTCAGTTTTTCTTTGGCTAGGATCTCTTAACATACTTGACTATAAGCTTACAGGATGTTAAAGCAGGGGAAAAACCCCACCTTTTCTAAAGCTATTTAATGTTCTGGACAGCAAGTGGTGCTGCTTCATGTAGAATAAATAATAGTTAAAAAACAAAGAGAAAGAAGAAAATCCATACTGAGAAATTATTGTCCTCTGTCTCAGGTAGAATGCATGTCTGAAACATAGTTATAGTGATATGTATCTAGAATACCACCAGAA
Source organism: Phoebastria nigripes (assembly GCA_035582835.1). NCBI lineage: Eukaryota > Metazoa > Chordata > Aves > Procellariiformes > Diomedeidae > Phoebastria > Phoebastria nigripes. The sequence goes on from JAYKAV010002978.1 coordinate 210,202, forward strand.
TAGCAATATGTAAACTCCTTGTATATCAAGCACTTAGAGGAAGGAAAACTTAAGGAAACTCTGACCKGAAAAACAAAAAGAAATTAACTTTTTTGTCTGAGTTACTTCAAAATTTTAAGTTATCCACAATTGCCCTGTTAATTTTTAGTGTTTGTTATGCTAATTCATGATATATGTAAAATCTTAAGCAGCAACTCAGAGATCTTAATTAAAATCACCAATCAATTAAAATGAAGCTTACAGTTTCATTTGGCAGAAAACCTGCTTCAATGGTGAAAAATTATTATTATTATTATTAATAATAATATATATATATTTAAAAACTTAGCTAGATTTTAGTAGTAATAGTTCAAACTATTACTTGTACTTGACTACTTTTAATATTGGAGTTTTTTTCTGGTACTTGCATAAATGATTGATTAAGATCTGAAACAGCTTTATCTTCTCTTTTATTGTATGTTAACTTCTTAGGGTCATAGAACATTGGATCAAGAATTAAATATGTGTGTATATATACTGAGTTACCCAGGGGAACTGTTTCAGTGGCATCAAAAATATTTTCATAYAAAAACATGTCCTATTAATCATCCACGATATTTTGGTGTCTTGCTATTCCATGTATTTACATAGTAAGATATCAAGTTCCTACCTGCAAGAGTTGTTATTTGTCTGTTATTTGGTATAGATACAGCTAAAAGGAAACAACACTTTTTTTGGTTATACTGGCCGGCCAAATAATGAACTGCATGATGTCATTCCCAACTGTGTAAAAATGGCATTTCTGCACATTCACATGTATTTTGGTCTATGTTATTTCCACACAATAAGTTTTGGGTTTTTTTAATCTAYCTTTTTTAAAATCTACCGAAAATGACAAATTATCTGGGGAATGGAACATAGAGCATAGGCGAAAGCCATACCCCTTACATTTTAGTACGTTCTTCAGATCCATGTTGTCTACTGTGTAAGGCCATCATAAGGAATTTTTCACCTCTGAAAGTTTGTACAGATGGAGTCCTTTCAAAAACAGTGGTGAAAGAAATGTGAGTAGGATTTCAATTTTTTATGGAGACTTGATTCAGAGCCATCGGGCACTGAAAGTTCGAACWGAAAACACAACAACAGTGAAATTTCAGGGAAGATTACATCCTAACAATGGGGGAATCTTCCTGTTTTCTTTTCCATTGGACTGGGCACTGGTCACCAGAGCAGCAGATAGGAGAATCTGTACGGTACCAGTTTCCAAGCCAGAGATCATAACCCTTAAATAACTCTGAAACTTACAAGTAGAAATGGAAAAAAGATTATTGTCCTTGAACTGTGCCCAGAGATGCATATAAAAGTGTAGCACTGAACCTGTAAGAGCAGAAAAGATTAGGAATCACTTCTGTAAAGCCTGATAACTAGTTTCTAGATCTGCCCCTCTGCACTCTTTCTTTGCATAGCAAAACAGTTTCTTAACTGGGAGTTGTGCATTTTCCTTGTGTGGTGTAGAGCAGGTATAGAAGAAGCTGTCCTTATTGAATACTTCCTAAACTTCAGCTTTTGGGACATTCTCCTGAGGATGTACTCACATATTCTGCCAGGCTGTCCACATTATAGGACTCTCCTGCCTTATCGTTCTACCAGAGTCTGAAAAAGGGATGTAGCCCCAATTACTCTGCAGTTACTGCTTTCACTCCACTCTTCCTGATTTTCCCCTTTGGGATTGCTTTCATGACTGTATGCCAGTCTAGCAGGGCAAGAGGCCAAAGTGAATCCTTCAGGTTAAGTCCTTTATCTGTTAGTTATTCGTACAATAATAACACAGATCCCTGTCTTTTCTTGGATGTAACCGTCTTGGGTTACAGTAGGAGGGACTGGTTAAAAGAAATGAATACATAAAAGAAAGAAAGCATCAACAGATCAGACCTGCAAGAAAAAATACAAAACAACTTAGAATTGCTGCATTATAGATAGATTGGGCTTATTGTTAATGCTCTTTCATTTCTAGATGATTTTCTATATTACATTTTTAGAGAAGAAGGATGAACTATCCCACTTTGTCAAGATGCAAGGGTTTGAAAAGAAAATATCTCGCAGGCATGTTTAGGTATGTTGGTTGAATGAGCAGATAATCAAATGGAAGAAACATCTCATAACCAAAATATAAACAGAAATCACCAAAGMTGACTGCTGAGTCTTTTCATGAATAAATTACAATCAAAGTGAATTTTTTACTGAGGAGGCAATCCCTAATCAGTTTTCACTATACTAGCTTGTGCCTCATTTTATTTGCTGAATTCTGCTTGTCTTCCTTTTGAATTTGGACTATGAACCTTCCCACTAAGAAATAAATAAGGAAATTGGTAATGAATAGTGTGAGTGTCTCCTGTTCAGTATTTATTCTTACTGAATTGTTGTCACAATATGACTATGGTTTTTCCAAGTACTTTTTTGGGAGTAAGAAAAACAATTATTCTAGGTAAATAATGTTAGTGGTCGTTTCCCTCTCTTTCTAATATATTGCTAATGTGTTGCAAGATACAATACCTAACAAAACTCTGTCCTGAGACAGAAAGTGCCTCATTCAAAGTTACTTTGACCATTGATGGCTAAGGTAGACCCTACCTATAATTTACCACAGAAAACTCCAAGGAGTAACAGTAGCTCAGGATAGTTTTGGCCAAATTTATGTGTTGGAAGCTTCCGCTTTTCCTCCAGCCCACTCCCCAAATGCCAGAAGTACCAAAACCCTCTGGAATGAAATAGCGGGAAACTTACGCATTACTCCTTCTCTTGCTTCCTTCAGATGGGTTAATGATTTCTCTGTTGTTAAGGGAGAAATAGCACACAACGGTCAGCATAAAAACAGAAAACAGTTTCAGTCTCAGGGGGAAACTCCTTTCAACTTACGTACTGGGAAGTAGGAACCATTAATGCAGTAGGTTAGAGGAAGAAGCACAAAAGCCCCTGAGCATCACAGTGAAAGGCTTCAGACTAACACCATGTTTCATACCACTGCCCAACAGATGTTCCCATAACTCAGATTGTGGCACACCTGAGAATCATAAACAGTTTATCTTTTCCCCCTTTCAAAGGAATATATATAAAACTCATTGCCCAGGCTTAGGTCAAAGAACCTCATTAGCTTCCTACCTCTTCATCTCCTTTCCTCCACTGCCCTTCTTACCCAAAGATGTATGGATACCTATATGTTTTGGCTATTTCTGCCACTAGCCTAAGGATTGGGCTAGGTAGATTTACCTAACCGTTCTTAAATGATGTTTGGAAGAGACGGAGTATTGAATGAAGGCATAATTGTCATTGCAAGATCAACAAACAGTCATAGTGATAGATTGCAGTAGTTTACAGGATAAGGAGAAAGCTAAAATGCAATTTAAATCAAATTCTTTAAGCTCACTCCTCAAAGGAAAAAGAGAAAAAGAGTGAGAGAAAGCACTAATATTACCCTAACTTGGGAGTAAAACTTGTTAATTAAAGGGAAAAGAAAATGGGGTGAAAATGGAAGAGACTAACAGAAACTGAGCCAGACTTCCACATGAAGAACGGTAAAATAATATATTTAATTGTTGTTTTAGCTTATTGAAAGTCTGCTATCCATAACCATACTGTGTATCAGTTGTGAAGATATCTGTCCTACTGACTTGCAGGATTAATGCTTCTCAAATCTCTCCACTCTTATCTTTTCAAGTAGTGTGGATTTTAACAATGTAGAAATTGCAAGCAGAATGATGATGATGTCTCCTCAGAAAGTATTGAGTTGTGAGTGACTAACATGCTCTGTTCTAAGGTAGCCACAAGTTACATTCCTTAGTGTAGTTTGTTTTAGTAATCACATATATCTTGACCACAGATGCACTATTCACTATAGCTAAATTCGAAAAAATCTGAAGATGAAAGAGGGCACTTGATCACCTAACCTGAGCACCTGCACCATACAGACTATGGAATTTCACTTGAAAGTTTAGGAATCAGATTCATTATTTCTGATATAGCTAATGCGGACCATATGATTTGCTCTGGAGATCTGAAGGAGCGGAAAAGTGAGCGAACCTTTTGATAAAGTATTCTGTGGTAAAGGTACCTCCACTATTTACCATTTACAGCTTCATTTCAGAATTCAAATAGAGTCACTCTTTGATGACAGATGGAAATAATAGTATTTGTTATTGTTGTTTGTTTGTTTGTTTGTTTGTTTGTTTTTAGCCTCTGGCTCCCAAACAGATCTTTGAGAAGATGCTGAGGACTCTGGGGGCCAGTCTGACAGCTGAAGGACAGGCCTCCTTAATAAATGGTGAAGAAGTGTTACAGATCAGTTCTAACCACTATTATTTCTGTCTGACCTTATTTTGAGTTGTGCCTCATCTTTCTTTTGAGTGTTTACATGTCACAGGGGTTTACATAATCACAGGTATTTCTCATATTACATTTTTATATTGCAGTAGGACCTTGATGTTTCAGCTAGCACATGACCCAGTATGGTAGGTGCTATACAAACATATAGTGCTATAAATATTAACATCTACATCAAAGATCCCTGAGAGGTCTGCTTTGACAGATAAAAAATTCATTATTTCAGAAATTTGGCTTTCATGAATTATTTTAAATTGTTCTTTATAATTGAGCCACTTCAGTAGTGCATTGCTTTCTAAACTAACAGTGGATTGTAATGAAAGAAGTTCTTGTAAGGTCACCTGTTACATGAAGTCAGTCCTAAATATCAAAGACACTGAAAAATGTTGTAGATGTACAATCCTGTGTAACAAATTCCAGCTATGTCTTGTTTTATATATCTGTCTAAAGCAATTACTTGGTGTAAAATGTCGTCAGCAAAAGAAGCCTTTACTTGTGATTTTTGTCATGTTTGCTTTAGTTTTTATGTATAAACATGAGAGTTCAGAGGAAAAACCATATTTCACCCTCTAACTTTCAGATTCAATCTGATTTATAAAACTTAAGGTGGACTTATTTTCCCTTTGCAACTGCAATTAAACTTGAACAACAATCACATAAATACAGAAAATGTTTAAGGTCTTAATTCCAGATACCACGTATCCTGAGATGCAGAGATGCTTCTAATAAGGCTCTTTAGTTTTATGCATATGTATATATGCATATGCAGTACAGTATTTGTGCACAAGCTCACAGAATTTTGTAAAAGGTAAACTTTCTTTCAGTTCACACTAAGTAATCACTTATTTGTTCAGTGTATTTCCCTGAATTAGAAATACTTTAAAAGTAATCAAGTGGGGGTTCCAGGTTCAACTTTTGTATTAGGCAGGGCTTGCAGCGTTCGGGTAGCAGGGGGTTGCAGGTTGCTCAGTGCAGGAGGACGGCATGACCCGTCCTTTGTCAGCCACAGCCAAGTCCAGCCAGCTCTGGAACTGTTGCAAATGCCCCAGCACGTGCCAAAGCTCCAGCCTACCATGGGACCACCCACGGTGCAGCCACAGGACCACATGGCACATGTCTGGAACCACACTGCTGCATTAACTTGCCCAACTTTTCTCCTGGACCACATAGTCTCCTCAGAGAGATAGGGAAATTGTGCAGTTCATAAAATTATAATATGTCCATGATTAAAGTGTTTTGGAATCTGAGTCCATTCAAACTCTGCTCTACCAATTTGGTCTTTAATTGCGACAGCTTCAGATACTGAGCCTTGTTTCAATGTTCTCAATATAGGTAGCCAATGCCATTTAAGATACCTCGCAGTATCCTGTTGGCCATCAGCTGCTACTTCAGTAGCTGCCACAGTTATCTCAAAAGCCTGCACGGGTGTCCTGGTTTCAGCTGGGATAGAGTTAATTTTCTTCCTAGTGCTGTGTTTTGGATTTAGTATGAAAAGAATGTTGATAACACACTGATGTTTTTAGTTGTTGCTAAGTAGGCTACTAGTCAAGGACTTTTCAGCTTCCCATGCTCTGCCAGGTGCACAAGAAGCTGGGAGGGAGCATAGCCGGGACAGCTAGCCCAACTGGCCAACGGGGTATTCCATACCATGTGACGTCATGCTCAATATATAAATAGGAGGCATGGTCCAGGAAGTAGCCATCGCGGCTTGGGTATCGCTCAGCAGGTGGTGCGCAATTGCATTGTGCATCACTCATTTTGTATATTCTATCATTATTATTATTATTATTATCATCATCATTATTTCCCCTTCCTTTTCTGTTTTATTAAACTGTCTTTATCTCAATCCACGAATTTTACTTTTTTTTTCCCGATTCTCTCCCCCATCCCACTGAGGGGAGGGGGGAGTGAGCGAACGGCTGTGTGGTGTTTGACTGCCTGCCGGGTTAAACCACAACAACGGGATGGCTCTGCTTCTGTGAATACACCAATTCCTGGTATCTTTGGGGTCTAAGTACAAACAAGTTGTCAAACCTTCTGCTACAGTCACTGAAATTGAATCAAGGTAGCGAGCGGTATCTAGAGAGCTCTTCCATTGACTCTTCAAGTTGATACTTGCCCAGAAATTGATACAGCTTTCTGGGTACTACTACATTGTAGAATTCATTAAAAAAAACCATACAAATGATCAAACAATTATGTCTTGCTTACATACACACACACACAATGCACAAATAACATTAACACCACCATTAACACCAGCAGTAAARAGAAGATATGGGAATTTTGAAATGCACATACATGTGCTCACTCCATAGATGTGTATAAAGTCAAGTTTTCTAACTGATTTTTTTTCCTCATTCCCAAGGAGACAGAGTGAAAGGAAGTGACAGACCTCTCTATAAAAAAAAAAAAAAAAAAAACCTCTTGGTTTTCTACCCTGCCACAGTCAACTGCATGATTTGTGCCTGTGGTGCACTATCGTAACTCCTTTCCAAGTCTCTGAAATAAAAAAAAAAAAAAGATGTAGTGCTGTGCAGCCATTGACAAGTATGCCTGCCTTTCCAGCTCCAGTTCTTTTTTGTATTCCTACCCTTACCACATAAGCCCATGTCAGACAATTGGCCTGACACAAGACTACTGGGGAGGGGACAAAGTGGGGAGGAGAAGAAGGTGCACAGCACCTCAGGCACATCAAGGCTGTCCTTGAATAGGATGTAGACAAGTTTGGTCTATGCCTACAACATTCATAAATACCAGCTCAAGAGATTTGAACATCATGGTGTACAGAAAAGCTAATTTATATTTTTTTCTTCCTTGGAGGCCTGTAGCTGTGGATAAATTTTGTGTAAGGCAGACTACTTTTACAGATTACTGTATTCAGAGAACAGCACCAATAACATTTCTAAAAACTCTCTGAAGCATTGCTGTAATAGCTTTACTTTGTTATGTGTGGAATATTTTCTACAGAATATGTAGTTCTGCAGTATAAAGATTTTATTGCTGTGGGTTTGGTATGAACTGTATAACTCACAGCTTCACTGTTCATGCCAAATTTACTGACCTCTGTATGTACACAGCCTAGGAAATGTTTGGGGTTGAAAGATGCCTTAAAAACAAATGCTATGAATTTTACTTGATCATATAAATCACAGAGATAGCAGGTAAAACAAAAGAGTTACTGAAGGGGTCTTTTGCAGGGGTCTGACCAGTGCAGAACTGCTTCATGACAAATAGCTTGGAATGAAGGGTTCAGTTCTGTTGTTTCAAAAAAGAAACAAACAAACAACAAAAAAATCAAAGGGAGGTTGTTCAGCAGAGATGAAGGAGACAGCTGTCTTTATGTTGCATCCCATGCATTTGGCAACCGTATATAAATCTCTCCATATATGTACTTTTTAGGCAGGTAGGGTAAATATTTGTCTCCTACTTCCAGTCATATTGGTTTATACATACATTTTTTATATGTACAGGTGTAGGAGGATGGAGTTTTCAGATATAGCATACTACTTACAAGTGATCCATGCCCTTCCGGGCAGCAGCTGGAGGCTGGCAAGGTAGTGTACGGCATTGAAAATGGCATGAAATACAGTTGAGGCAACTGAGTTGAAACATGTATCTCCATTGACAAGAATTTGATGTTAGGCAGCTAGTTCACATATACATGCTTTTGTGTTTTCACCTTAATACACAAGTTAGGATTCATAATCTAGATTTGAGATTCTACCAAAACTGCAGATGGAATCTGGGGGTGGGGGTGGTGGTGTCAGTTTACTTTAATTTATGCTGATTTCCCTATAATGTAAAAGCTATTCAAGATTAATCAGGACATTTCAGCAACATCACTGCTTGGACCCAGGGGTTGCATTACATCCTGAAATTAGTAGAGTTTTTCTAGTGGGAATGCTCAGTGCTCATACACTCAAGGTTATGATTAACCACTGCATTACCACAACACTCTCAACAGCTGCCTTTTATCTGGGGCATTGAACAGAATATCCCTTTTTTATGTAATCTTGAAGGACATGCAGAAACAAACACCAAAGACACATAGAACTGTTTCTTGTACTTATATATGCCAGTAACAAGAAGCATGCATCATTAAAAATTTTGACTCATTGATGTTTGGCATAAAACTGTGAGTAACAGCTTGGGCTGTATTTTACACAGAAAAGTTACTCAAAGCTTATGCTGTACGGCATTGTAAAATTGATGCTTCAAAAGCTAATTGTGAACTTAGTAAGGTTGGAATGCCAATGACAAAAATACTGGAAATACTCACTGAGGCTGCAGACTTTCTAAGCTTAGAAAGTTTAGTCTATACCGTTCTTCCTTATGGAGAGTGGAATACATGCATTGTTATTTTTGCTTTGTTCCATAGGGCCTATTCCATAGGTTTGGAATAGACAGCAGTGAAGCAGAGCACAGGAACTTCTGGCATTCCTCTTCTCTGCTCCTCAGTTATTCACCCTAACCATGGAAAATACCTGACAGTACAACTTGACTGTTGTCAATACTATGATGTGACGAAGCATAACTCCACAAAAAAGGACGAAAACTCTTACCTTGGAATGTAGAATTGGACTCACACCAGTTCTTGTTGCAGGTTCTTATAATTTGAAACATGAAAGTGTATTCAAAGTGTATTCAGGGAAGTTTAATTTCAGATTTTACTTTATTAAAGCTTCCACATTATTCCTGTAGGAATATATCTCAAAGGAGTTATTCCAAGCCCCTTTGCATTTTTCTCACCCCATGTATAGCCCTTGTCCTATTTTATTTCATATTGTTCAGATATTAAATACAGAATTAATAATTATCTCGTGGACTTCTCTACTGTGATATCACTATGGAATTTCACAGCTTCGTAGCCATTTACTAAAGTCGCTTTCACAATGAATATGGAGATAGAATTAATGAAGAATAAAGACTCAAAAATATTAGCACCAAAGCTGTTCACTAAGTTTAAATGCCCAGTTTCTGAATTTTAGCTGATTCTTTTGGCGCTTTCCCTCCTGAATGTACAGCCCTGCTAGATGACAGTTGTAGCTACTAAGCATACAGCATGTCTGCTAATTTGATCCTCAGTTTTCGGTGGTATTCAGAACATGAGAAATATACAGTTAGTGTGTATCTGAGAAAATGTTMATTTACATGACTTGTCCGACATCACAGAGACAGACCTGAACTGAATTCACCAGAGTGCTGTTCATCTGCATTATCTGGGCAAAGATCCTTCTCCCTTCTGCAGTGTCCTAGCTCATTCACTGCACAAAATCCAATTTCTGCAGTGGTTGAGGCAAAGATCCTAATTTACTTCACAGTCCTGTTTTGTTTTTGTAGCAACTACTTTGTCCACTAAAAGAGGCACAATCCATGTAAAAATACTATGTCACAAGGTAATTAAAGGCTGAATCTGAGTGCGTATACAAAGGATGATAAATTAGATTGTCACCCTTTGTTACCAGTACGGATGGATTCAAACTACAGTCCGTGCATTCCTCTTCACGGCTTGGATGCCATCAAATGTCATGAAATAGAAAATTACAGACTATATTGTTAAATTTTGGCCAAATTACAATAAGCTGCAATGTAGCATGTTAAACTAAAAGTGAAAGGCCCACAACCACCACCTTGAATACTAGGGATTCTCCAAGAACACAAAATAAAAGGATTTTTTTCCCACAATTTGTCTCCCTCAAGTAAAATCTGACCCTATAAATCTACTACTTTCTAGTTTACATTTGGGAAGATGTTTCATCTCACTACCTGGGGAAACCACTATTCACTTTTCATTCTGATGATGTCCTCTGTGCTCTCTGTTTTTGCCTGACAGTCTTTATTCCTATATCAATTATTTGAAAGTTTTGCATAGAGTGTGTTGATCTGGGATCTGAGGTGCAAGCTTCCTGTGGTGGTGTGTATCTTAAGGAACACGCTTGGGAGTAGTGAATTAATGCTATTGTAGGACTCAGAAATTTGGATTCTATTCCTAGAAGAGTCTTTTTATTTTTTTTTCCCCCTAGAAAAGAAGGTGTTGGACTTATCTTCTACAGTGCTTGCAGATATTCTAACAAAAATATTACAGCAAACTGAGGTATGTTTTTGAAATGCAGCTTGGGTATAGACATTGCTAAAACTTTTGCATGTAGCTTCATTCAAATGTACATGTCAAAGAGAAGAATCCTTTTCTAAGGTACACTAACTCAAATTAAACAAGCTGAAAGATTAAATAGCTGTAATTTTTGTCCTGGAGATATATGTGTATACAAGTATGTATTTAACTGAAATATAAATGCATTGATGTATATAAGTATGTAAGCACATTAAAGAATATATTTGACTTCAAATCCATCCAGAAAGGTCAGTATAGTTATCACTGACTTACAGCTAAATGTTTATAATGATACTGTGGGGGCATCTGCATTTGATTAGTCCATGATTAATGACCTTGTTGTTGTACCTCTTGCCTCGCCAGGTCCACCTACTTCTTTTTGTTTGTTTTGTTTATTTTCTTTTATTGTATAGTTTAGACTTAGAAGTTCCCTCGAAAAAATCTGCAGACTATCCTTCTACTTTTTATGAAGGAATGCATATGCATGTATAAGTGTACTTCTACCATTTTAARAGAGTGGAAGACTTGGAGAAATGTTAACTTTTCATGAAGGAGCTCAGTATACATGTGCCTTTGTAAGATCRAGTGCTTTGAATTCCTCATTGTGTACCTTTTTCTTCTTTCTTCTTTCTTTAATTGAGAATCTATAGGTAAATTCTGCCCATTTAATCAAAACACACTCTTTCTACAACTGAATATAAATTACAGTTAATTAATTGAAAGTAAGTTTCTAATATCAGCAAAAGCAAAATGAAATTGCCATCATTGTAGACTGGAGATAGCACAGACTAGGGAATAATCGGCCATTAATCCCATGTAGTTTCATTGGGAGGAGGTAATAGAAAGAACATTTCCAAGTCTTAATGTCCGAGAGTTTGCTTAATAGCCAGAATTCCTGAGGCTGAAATGTATATGTTTAAGAACAATCAGAGTATTATTTGGTGTAAGAACAAATCCAGATCATCATTGTCTTTTTGCTGCAGTTACCTTCCTTATTCAAGCTGTTCCTTCCAACCTCACAGAAATGCATTCCATTAGGCCTGTCTCACAATTTCTTGCTATTGTCAGCTGTGGGAAAATAGCATTTGACTTTTGCATTTTCCTGGAGCTTACATGATGTACAGCACTGGTCTTCTCATCAAAAGAACAGACCTCGATCTTTGCTGCAATCTAAAGGTACAGAGGTCTCTTGTTTCACAAGATTTCTGTGTTTCCATTGAGCTGTTCTTATTTGTAGGTCCATGGATGTCTTTTTTGATGTCTACTCTCTGAATTGCTTAGAGGGCAGAGGGATAGTAAATTTGCGGTCAATTTTTCTTTAGCCAAATGAATTGTGAGGTGTTTTTGCAGAGAGTATACTATGCTTGAGGGGAAGCTCCCGTTTTCATACGTTATTTTCTAGGAAAATAAGTTATAGTCACGGGAAAAAAAAAACCAACTTATTAATATCTTCCACTGCAGTTCTGCCCTGCAGGTATCCGCTGGAGACCAACAAAATCTTGTATATTGCTCTATTAACTCATTTTATAGGAAGATCTGCTGTGGCACTAAGGAAAGATATATTCTTCAAAAAGAAAGAAGAATCTTGAAAAAGCTGTAGTTTAGCGAGACACAGACAATGTACATTGCATTGCTCTGCTCTCTAGTATAAACAACAAATGTCCAAACATACTGGCAATTTGTGGTTACACTGGTCATAGGAAGCAAAGTTATTACTTAGGTCAATAAACAAACTGGTAAAAAAGTAACAGGCAGAAAAGCAGATGAGACAGTATTTATTCAGTGCGTGGGGTATCATTATGCATTATTAAGGATTTAATATGCTTTGATGGAACTACAAGGGAGTCCCGTGGAAAGGCAGGTTTATTTTCTGTTATTAGCTTAGAGTTTCAAGTTTGAATATGTTGACCTTTTCCACTTTCGTATTTTTGGTGACGTTAGCAAAGGCCTATGTTTTTCATATCACTCCTGGGATGGTCAGAAATAAAGAATAATTTTGTACAGGTTTTACATTTTTAAATTTTGTTCAACAGGGCTTTTTTCACCGCAATCCAAAAGGCAGTATGTTCTATAATAGTCACTATATGCTGTTGAACAGGTAAGTTTTGAAGAGGGGTGGTGGTGTTTTCCTGAGATATAACAGTAACAAACTGAGTAGAAGTGATCCGAAGATAATAGGACAACTCTTTAACTCAGAGTAATTGCTAAGCATTACCTCACTGTTGTTCCTTTAAGGGGAGTTATATCTTTCTTGGCAAAAGTAGCGGAGAAATAGTAGATCCTTCTCTCTGTGTTATTAGCTCGCTTTCTGTGTCTCCGCCTCTCTTTCACTGTCTGTCTTGTTGTCTCTCCTTCTCTCTCCCCCTGCCCTACACAAATATAGATATATATCTTTAATGTATCTTTTTGACATGCTGCACCTGCTCTAGAAGGAAGCCCAGAACATCTACAGAAAGTAACTTGGGAGGAAAATCAATTTTGTGTAAAAGAGGGGCTTTTGGTTTATTTGAGTGCATATGAAGACAACAGAAAAAATAGAAAGCAGTTTCTGATAGTGCATACAGAKTAGTGTGTTTCCAAACAGTCTGCTAACCCAGTCACTGCTAGCTATTGACGTTTCTACACTGCCCGATGGAGCATGATGAAAAGTGTGCCGTCTGTGAGCAAGTTTACTGAAGAACCCTAAGTAATACCTCTCCATCAGCAAAGAAAATTTAATCAGCTTTCTCTAGAACAAAGGTTATTGGCCCAAACAGAGCTCCTTGACCTGGTTTTTAAAGCGTTGTGTTATAGGTGCCAGATATGACCAATAACTTGCACACATTTTCAGTTCCATTGGCAAGACCCTCAGGTTTAAATGATCAGTACTTGCAAAACTTGCCTACACGCTAATTATATTGCTTCTACCAGAATTGCTATGCATTGCAAAACCTTTCCATGAATGGAAACATTTCATAGAACTGCATGGAGCTTTACCCTTGAATTAGCATAATGTAAGACTCTGAAATGTTTTCTGTTTGCCTTTTCCTTTAAATAAAGAAGGAGGGGAGTTGAACAGAGAAACCCGCACTCAGAAATGTTGAGTGGAATATGTACTTCCTTTTGTTTAATGGCTTCTTGGGTTCCTAAGACTATTTATAATGCAATGAGTATTTTAAAAATCAAGAAGCAAGTTGATTTTAAAAATCAAGTTACAGTTTTAAGAAATACAGGGCATTACGGGTTTTTTTTTTAAGGCTAATGGACTAAATATAGCATCAATGCATTCAAGTCTTATTGGCAAGGAGTCATATCCACTTCAGTGTATGGATGAACAATTAAATTAAACTGTTTAGCCTCTGAGATGAATCAATTTTAAAGATGTGCTTAGAATTGCTTTGGAGGAAAAAGAGAAAAGAAGAAACTAGAAAGCATAGAAAGAAACTAGAAACTTGGTAGGTTTTTGAGCAACGTGAAATTCAAGTTAAACAGAAGGTTGCTGCTCTGCTCAAGAGATGATATGAATGGGAGAAAGCGTTGAGAGCAGAGTGAGAAGGCTGATTAAAAAAAAGACTGAGCCATGACAACATGATCAGCAGTGTGGTATTACTCTTTAAGACTAGCAAAAAATGGTCTGGACTTTAACAGTGTGGCTGATGATATCCTAATACATCAGATAAGAGAGTAGTGTTTTATTATAGCATTTTATAATTTCATTCTTAAGTCTATAACCCAATATGCACCCAAAATCTCCATCTTGTACAGTAAGAAAATAGAGAAGTACTGAAAGCAAAGASAGTACATGCATCACTTACATAACAGGATGGGATTCTGAGGATGAGTTTAATAATCCTTACCACTGCCAACATTATTTTCCCTCTCTAAAAGCATACACTGAAAAATTAAACACTTTCATATTACCTGAAAGAAAAGCCATCATTGACTATTTCATCCATGAAGGGTGATGGCACAGCTTTCACTTGATGGAAAAATAAAATTTTCATACCTCATCAATCTTTCACACTTCAGAAGGAAACATACTGCAGCAGTCAACCTTCACAGGTGAAGTACACCACCCAGCATGTCTGACATCAGAGTTTAAAGTCTGTGTAGCAGACAGTCTTCATAAAAACACTGGTTCACCGAGACAGAGCAATCTTATTCACATCTTAGTAGCTCTCTGTTACTTCCTAGGCAACTTTCTTTTGCAGTGTGGGACACTCAGATGCAATAATCTGAGAAATCCTCAGTCTGCAAGCAATATAAGCTCTTGGGATGGAAATGAAAATTTATACAAGATTTGAGAAGCAGCCTTTAAATAGTGATACTTTGGCAAATAGTGATACTCTGTGCAAAAGCTCAGTAGTGGAGGTTCAGATCAAATGATCAATATTGGGGATCAAAATCTGCCATAGATAGCCAGAGGATGCTCCTTTCCATGTAAGGTGGCATATAACCAAAAATCTATGCTACTTCTCCTTCTTTCCTCAATAGGAGGCTAGTTGAGGAAGTCTGGGGAAGAAAGAAGTGCACAAATGTGTTAGAGAGTAATAAAATTCTGGATTCCTCTTTCTGATGTGTATACACTTTTAAACTGATATTATTTATATAGCTAAAACATAAATCTATCTTTCATTGGAGAGTATCACAGTCTCCACATACACATACGAACCTAAACAAAGCTAAAAACATGCAGTGTTCAAAATCGTGCTAAGCATAAACACTATAGGATTTTTCTTTTCCTCCTGTTTTAGTATTTTAAAAATTTTCCTACCCCTTACTTATTTTGTAATTTACTGGCTTGCTATAAAAAGTCACTGAAGTTTAGCCATTAGAAGTCATGTTCCACTCTGTGCTAATGAACATACAGTATTTCTGAAAATCAGCCTTTAGCTGTATTCTACAATTGTCAATGGCTCTATTACTTGACTGTTGGTAGTTGTCGTAATACTATTGGCTGCTCAGTATTTTCCTTTTGATAACAGTATTGATATTTTTCTCCCTGCATTTCAATCTGACTGAATTATATATAATACTTCATTGCATTTTCTGATTAAGCGATTCATGTTTTCTCCACATATGAGGGTCCAACTATTCATCAGGTATATTAAATAGAAATATTACATTTTGAAAGGTATTCCCTGTTTTGAACAGGCTACCAAGTTTTGTTCCTCTGCAGAGCAACTTCTGTGCATCTAGATTGGTAACTGCTTTGGTTCTTACCCTGCTTCATTTTTTAACCCTTTTATATTACTTTTTCAGATTAAAAAAACAAACAAACAAACAAACAAACAAGATAACTTAAGGAGCACGCTGTTTTTTTTGAAATTAACAAAACTTGGATTTGTACTTGTTAAATTTGTTTTGAGCCTTTGAAACTTTTTTTTTGAACTTTTTGTTTAAGACTTGACTGTAAGAATCCTGTATTTTTAATCCTCGTTTTATGTGAGATTTAGAAAAGTTATCCTTATTCTCACTTAGCTTATGACAAGAAACAAGGAGAGAAGATACATGAGAGAATATATTTATATAGAGAGCATATATTTATATAGAGAGCTTTGTGAGCAGAATCAAGTCCTTTTTAGAAACAGCTGTAATGCAGATTTCAAAGCACTGACTTGGGATATATAAATGTAGATTCATCACCGCTAGCTCAGGTATGGCATTATTCAAATCAGACTCCTGAGGCTCATGGTGGACTTAGAATGAAAGCAGACTGCATCTGCATTTGTGTTTGCTTAGGATGCAGCCAGGATAGCCTTATGTCAGCCTACAAAATGTGCTAGATGTACTATCATCTACACACTGTAAGAGGACATGTTTTCAATACTCTAAGGAGTACTGAAAATTTGCTAAGGCAAATTTTTCTGTCATATATGGTGTGTCATCTGTGGGGTGTCGTAAACAACTGGTATAAATACTTCTATGGAATAAATTTATATTAGTAGTGTAAGACAGGGTCTTGGGTCTGGACAAATTTTCTTCTTCTCCTTCTGCACTTGCAATGATTTCAGCTGCTCCAATATCAAGAGTGAGTTAAGGATCCAGCAGCAGAAAATGAACAAGTGTTTGCCTCTATTCTTTGCATCTAGCTGAGTCAGATGGAGGTGAAAATAGAGATCATTTCAGCTGAATTAGCTGCAAATGGAAAATYGATCACTGGATTCTGAAATTCAATAAATCATTGTATTGGGTTTGCGTGGCAAGCGGGGGGGCTACAGGTGTGGCTTCTGTGAGAAGCTGCTAGAAGCTTCCCCCATGTCCAATGGAGCCAATGCCAGCYGGCTCCAAGATGGACCTGCCGCTGGCCAAGGCCGAGCCCATCAGCGACGGTGGTAGTGCCTCTGTGATAACGTATTTAAGAAGGGGAAAAAAACTGCTGTGCAACAGCAATTGCAGCCAGAGAGAGGAGTGAGAATATGTGAGGGAAAAAACTCTGCAGACACCAAGGTCAGTGAAGAAGGAGGGGAAGGAGGTGCTCCAGGTGCCAGAGCAGAGATTCCTCTGCAGCCCATGGTGAAGACCATGGTGAGGCCGGCTGTCCCTCTGCAGCCCATGGAGGACCCCACGCCGGAGCAGGTGGATGCGCCTGATGAAAGCTGTGACCCTGTGGGAAGCCTGCACTGGAGCAGGCTCCTGGCAGGACCCCTGGAGAGCGGAGGCCACACTGGAGCAGGTTTGCTGGCAGGACTTGTGACCCTGTGGGGGGACCAATGCTGAAGCAGTCTGTTCCTGAAGGACTGCACTCCATGGAGAGGACCCACACAGGAGCAGTTCGTGAAGAGCTGCAGCCCATGGCAAGGAGTCACACTGGAGAAGTTTGTGGAGGACTGTCTCCCGTGGGAGGGACCCCACGTTGGAGCAAGGGAGGAGAGTGAGGAGGAAGGAGCAGCAGAGACAACATGTGATGAACTGACCCCAACCCCCATTCCCTGTCCACCTGTGTCACTTGGGGGGAGGACGTAGAGAAAATCAGGAGTAAAGTTAAGCCCGGGAAGAAGGGAGGAGTGGCAGGCAGGTGTTTTAAGATTTGGTTTTATTTCTCATTATCCTACTCTGATTTGATTGGTAATAAATTAATTTAATTTTCCCCAAGTTGAGCCTCTTTTGCCCGTGATGGTAGTTGGTGAGTGATGTCTCCCTGTCCTTATCTCAACCCATGAGCCTTTTGTTATATTTTCTCTCCTCYGTCCAGCTGAGGAGGGGAGTGATAGAGAGGCTTTGGTGGGTACCTGGCATCCAGCCAGGGTCAACCCACCAGAATCAATCATAGTCACTGTAGTTATTTAGTCTCTATGGCTATGAAGTTATACAACGACGCGTTACTAACACCTGAATATTATGTACGTGAGAAGCTTTCTGGCTCTAGACACTAGTTAAAATTTGCTTTACTCTTTGGAAAGAAGTTGGTAATATTTTTCCTTGCCTTTTTTCCTGAATTTGAGAGATTTGGCAAGTTTGGTATATGTAATTTCTGGACTGCACACCTTCTGAAGAGGGAGGGATGTCAGACTACCTAGGCAGTGGTAAAGTATCTTGAGGTGGCTCTCGATGGTTTGAGAAAAGGGCCTGAGAAAGTCATTATTTAAATATTACCTTTAAAAAAAAGATTAAGAAACAGAAGATCATTTCTACCTTAAATGTCCCTAAAATCTATGGCAAAAAGGTAGAGGTGTATTATATAACTTCTGACATTAGAAGAGTCTGCATATTGTCCTCCTTAGCTGGACCAAAATTACTTTGTTGACTTCTCAGATTTTCTTTATAAAAAGGTCTGTGAAACTCTACCCTTTCATAGCTGAACGACTAGAAACATGTCTTAATGTACACTAAGATACTTTAATAATCTTTGATCTTTCCCCCCTGTTTTCAAAGCTTTTTCTTAGTTTAGAGGGTCTATTTGCAAAGTTTGTTTCACTGAAATGAATTGGGTATTGCTCTCTCTAAAGTTGAAAAAGACTATCCAGCAGAGCATTAGGTGAAAAAATGAAAGTAGAGTTCAAGTTCTGGTGAGTTAAATATGAAGCATGGAACTCTTTTAAACCATCAGGGTAAAGTCATAAAAAAGAAAACAGTGGAAATGTCTTGTAGTCCTTTTACAAAAAGCAAATTCTTAAGCCACTCAAATGTATCTGTTGGAATTCATTATTTTATTCAGGTGAAATCCAAGTGTTCAAGTGAAATCAATATAGGCAGCACATTATTCATAGAATCMTAGAATCCTAGAATCCTAGAATCATAGAATCATTTAGGTTGGAAAAGACCTTTAAGATCATTTATATATATAAAAAAATACATTAATATATATAATTATTAATATATTCATCTGAAGGTCACAATCGTGGGACCACAAATTGGATAGGTATTAGTTTCTAATATTATTCATTTCCTGCAAAGAATTTGGAAAAGGACATGAATTAACTAAGTGGGCCTGATGTGGATTTCAGTGTAACTTCTATCATCATTGTATCGTGGAATCCTTAGATTTAAAATTTAATCGCAGAATGTGAGATGTTAGGAATTACCACAACCCATTGATCTAATCTGGGGAAGGAGGTACTTCTGGGGAGTGTGGATTTCCTTCAAGTGGACTGACTAGGTGTGTGTGAATACCTCTACTACATTAAAATGTCTTTAAGCCAGTAAACACCTCCTAAGTTCACAGTGTAAATATACCAGATAAATCTATTCTGTTATTAGATTGGTGTGTACATATTCTTTTTGGTGTTTACTTATTATGAGCCTGGGCATATTTATTGTATTTCAAATTTTAAGCTGGTCCTATTTCTTTAACTTATTAGGACCTTTGAAGCTGAACATYGGTAACTCCTGCAACAACTATTTTCAGGGAGAATTTGCCAGAGGATTGCCCGTTCCCAATTTGGAAGCTATAGAATTAAGGGAAATCCATTACTTTAATAAAAATCTGCTAGTTTTGAAGAAGCAGCATTTGTTTTAAAGAAGTGTTTGGATATTAAAATACCATAGAAATTTGTATTAGGATCATGGAAGAAATACAGATGACTAGACTAGTTAAAACTGATATAATTTGGATTGTCTCAAAGGGAGATTTTCATATTAAATAAAGAATTCTAAATATGTGAGCTATTTTAAAAAGAAATATAAAGATTTCTGACTACAAAAGTATATGAAATGTATTTTTTTTTAATTTGAGTTTGCTACATAAAGAAAAAGTATTGCCTCTGGATTGAAAGTTAATATCACTGAATGGTAAAAGTATTTACAGGTATAATTATGTCTCAATTGTCCTGCAGGTTGGTCAACCAATATTATTATTTCACTCTGTATAGAAGATGGCTGAAATAAGTGTAGATATTATTTACCATTTGGTCTTTAAATTTTGGTCTGTTTGTTTATGTAGCTATATTGAACAGTCTTGGTGATCAGAGAATGGGCAAAGAGCTACAATTTTATTTTCTGAAACCCAAACCAATTTCAGAGGTTTTGTACAATATTGCACTGAAAATATTTTGGCCTTTCTCATGTGATTTATAAATTTTGCTTCCTATAGGAAGCAAGATTTACATGATCTTTGTAATCTGGAATATTTTGGACTCAGGTTTAAAAGAACATTTGTGAGRGAAATATTCAAAAGCTGTAGTTTCAGGCAAGATTTCATGTTTTCCACTTACACTCTGGCCAAAGTCAGCTCAGGAGGATGCAGAGTTTGTGTTTCTAAAACAAAGATCCTTGATTTCTGAGTGTAATTTTTCTCTTCTTGCTGAGTTTGTTGAATTTGAGAATCTGTTGTAGCCAACACATATTAAATGGAAACAAACATTAAGACAGATTTTCATGTCTTTACATGGAGTATGGCACATAGGTTAATTAGAAAGATTAACTGCTGTGCATTTTATACTGCATTTATTTTCTTTTTCCACTCCACTCCTTTCTTGTTAATAGGAAAAGCAAAATGTATGCCAGCAATATTTTAAAGTCATAGAAACATCAGAGTACTGCCATTAAGAAGTTCTGTTTCCTTGTACTTTCAAATAGGGGATTCATCAATGTTGTCATTTTATRTTGACCACTTTTTTTTTAATAACTCTATTCATAGTTGCTACAAAGACTTGTCTAGTTCCTTTTTGTTTCTTCCTGGTTTTGACTCTTTCTTTTTTGACAAGCAAGGTTTCAACTGTTGCTATTCCCTAGCTTTTGTTCTCACCTTCTATTTTAGGATGAAAGAAAAGATAATTAAAGAAAACTGTTTTCCTGTGTGAAATGCACATAGAAAATGCACAACCTTATTGAGAGCTGTTCTCCATAATCACAGGTTTTGGAGAAAGCAACAGAAATGTAAGGAATTACTTTGTGACAAATGAAAATATAAATATAAAGAAGATTTATAAAAGCTCTGGTCTACTTTTATCTTTTGTTGTTACCCAGAATTTTAGTTTTTCTCACCTGTGAAACACTTTCTACCTTAGTGTTTAAAATAGACTTTAAAATAGTTTTTGCAAATAATGCTATAGATCTTGCCTTCTACACTGTCATTCTTTAGAACTATTCCAACTACGTATTTTTTCCTAAAGTGAAGCAAAACAGATTTCTGTTGTATTAACTTTCTGGGCTCCATCTGAGGAGCTGTTCCACCACCTAGTTCTCAGGCTGACAGCTATAGCATCCCTATCATCATCCAAGAGAGTTTAACCCACAGTTCTTTCCACTGTGGAGAGTGCCCTACCCAGAGGTGCACAGCATGTTTTAAGTAAGACTGAATAAAACATTTCCTGGTGACAGTTCACAAATAGCATAGGTTAGACACTATTCCTATAGGTCCTTTGCAGTCAGCCACCTACCTTTACAGCGTACGAGGGTTTAAGAGTGTGGAAGCAGGCCATTCGCTGCTGGCTGATCTCAATGCCAGAGAACAGCCCTGAGCATGTTTAATTTACTAATGTAGGCATAGCGAATGGCTCTCACTTTCTAGCTAAGCTTTCTCATTATGCTACTGTCAGGTTCTCTTCTGTATTCAGAAATATTACATTCTTGGCTATAAAGCATTAATACAAGGAGTGCATTGGGAGTAAGAGGCATTTGGACAATGCCCTTAGGAACATGCTTTAACTTTTGGTCAGCCCCGAATTGGTCAGGCAGTTGGACTAGGTGATCGTTGTAGGTCCCTTCCAACTGAAATATTCTATTCTATTCTGTTCTGTTCTGTTCTATTCTATTCTATTCTATTCAGATAGTCTTCAGACTTACCCTTGTTTGGTGTTTCTAGTCAATTACTGTCACTATTTCACTATTTACCAATCTGGATCCTATGAGTTCCCAGGAGGGCCATAAATCTTGTATTTTATATCAAAAGACACTTGTGGTGTTGGACATGTCAATTACAGCGTTGGATTTAGGCACCTAATTTCTTATGAGTGCATTGCCAAGCACTCGGGATCTTTTTAATTGTCTGTCAGAGTCCTTTGAAATAAACGACGCAAAGCTTTTATATAAGAATTTGGCCATAACAACAGCTCATGCTGAAWTCACAGAAGCAGTATTTATGGCCCATGTCAATAGATATGTTTTTATTTTATCTTTCCACTCTGAATGATCCCCATTCTTCTTAACTAATATTCAGTATGAGGTATATAATCAATGAACTATGACATGATTATAATCTTGAGAGGTTCTATGTTAGGTGTAAGATATCATGGTAATATGTCAATATCTAGATACATTCACTGAATGTACCAGTGAATTTGAACAGTTTAATACCTTGCAGAAATCCAATACTATCTTCCATTATCCTGTCTGGGTT